>PITA01021990.1:0-31410 GCA_004023965.1 Spilogale gracilis | reverse complement strand
ACAATCGCCAAACTGTGGAAAGAGCCAAGGTGCCCATCAACAGATGAATGGATAAAGAAGATGTGGTACATATATACAATGGAATACTATGCCTCCATCAGAAAGGATGAATATCCAACTTTTGTAGCAACATGGACTGGATTGGAAGAGATTATGCTGAGTGAAATAAGCCAAGTAGAGAAAGTCAAGTATCACATGGCTTCACTTATGTGCGGTGCATAAGGGGTAATATAGAAGACTGTAGGAGAAGGAAAGTAAATGGGAAGTAGGGCAATTCAGGGAGAGAAACAAAACAAGAGAGACTTTGGACACAGAAACAACTGAGGAATTGGAGGGAAGGGGTTGGGGGGATGGGAAAGTCTGGTGGTGGGTACTGAGGGCACCTATTGCATGGAGCACTGGGTGTGGGGAATGGGCAATGAATCTTGGGACACTGAAAAAAAATTTAAGTAACAATATAAATAAATAAATAAATAGATAGATAGATAGGTAGATAGATAGATAGATAGATAAATAAATAAAAATGTAAAGCCGAAGGTTGTTCCATTGAAGTGCTTTCTTAAGTTTATTCATTTTGCTTATTCAGAATTTGGCATGGTGTGTATTTAATTATGGTGTGTTATATAATGAATTAATAAGTACTGGTAACTCTGAATACTTTTAAGTTATATTCATGAAACAAAAATTTCAAGATGAAGATATCAACAATTTTTAAATTAGTATGTAATATATACTTTGTGTAATATCAAAAAAGACATATATGAGAATGTAAATTAATTTCAGAGGGTTTTGTTTTGTTTTTATTTTTGTTTCTTTTTTCTTTTTCTTAACAACTCACTGAAATATAATTGGTATGTAGCAAACTGCACATATGTAAATTGTACAAAGGAATTTGTTTAAGATTTTATTTATTTATTTGACAGAGAGAGAAATCACAACTAGGCAGAGAGGCAGGCAGAGAGAGAGGAGGAAGCAGGCTCCCTGCTGAGCAGAGAGCCCGATGTGGGACTCCATCCCAGAACCCTGAGGTCACGACCTGAGCAGAAGGCAGAGGCTTAACCCACTGAACCTACCCAGGCGCCCAAGGAGTTTTAACATCTGGATACATCCATACAATCATCACCATACTCAAGATAACAAACATTCACCCCAAAAGTTTCCATGTTCCTCTGTGTAATTCCTCCCTCCAACAGAGTGAAAAAGCAACCTATGGAATGGGAGAAAATATTTGCAAAACATATATCAATAAATGGTTAAGAGCCAAAACATATAAGGAACTCCTAAAACTCATTAGCAAAAATAAGTAATTTTATTATATGTGCTGCTGAAGTGAGCATGTAAAAATAAATAAATAGGAGTGCCTGGGTGGCTCAGTCGTTAAGCATCTGCCTTCAGCTGAGGTCATGATCCCTATTGAGCCCTGCATCAGGCACCCTGCTTGGTGGAAGCCTGCTTCTCCCTCTCTCACTCCCTCTGCTTGAGTTCTCTCTCTAGCTGTGTTTCTCTCTCTCAAATAAATAAATAAATAAATCCTTTTTAAAAATATTTTAAAAAATAATAAATAAATAAATAACCCAATTTAAAAATGGGCAAAGGACTCAAATAGGTATTTCTCCAAAGAAGCCATTAAATGGTCAAAAAGTATATGAAAAGATGCTTGACTGCACTAATCATCAAGGAAATGAAAAACAAAAGCACCATGACATATCACCTCTTATCTGCAAGGATGACAATTATCCAAAAAAAAAAAAAAAATCAAACTAGCAAGTGATGCAACGGATGTGGGGAAACTGGAATCCTTGTGCACATTAGTGGGAATACAAAATGGAGCAACTGTTGTAGTAAACAGTATGTAGCCTCCTCAAAACATTATAAGGTAGAACAGCCATATGATCCAGCACTTCTACTTCTGAGTATCTATCCAAAAGAACTGAAATCTGGATCTCAAAGAGATATTTGCATACCCATGTTCATGACAGCATTATTCACAATAGCCAAGAGGTAGAAGGAACCTAAATGTGCATCAACAGATTAATAAATACAGAGAATGTGATGTGTACACACACACACACACACACACACACACACACACACACATATACACACAGAGAGAATACTATTCAGGCATGAAAAAGAAATTCTGTTATATGCTACAAAAATGAACCACAACAACACAATTTTATTATGCTAAATGAAATAAGTCAATAACAAAAGGACAAATGCGGTATGATTTCAGTTACATGAGGTACCTAAAGTTGTAATCAAACTCAGAGAAACAGAATGAAGAAGAGTGGTTGTCAGGAGCAGGAGGGAGGGGGAAATGGAGAGGTGTTGTTCAATGCACCTAGAGCTATATTCATACAAGATGAAAACATTCGAGAGATCTGCTGGACAATGGTGTGCTTCTAGTTAACAGTAATGTGCTCTACAGGGCACCTGGGTGGCTCAGTGAGTTAAAGCCTCTGCCTTTGGCTCAGGTCATGATCTCAGGGTTCTGGGATTGAGGCCTGAATTGGGCTCTCTGCTCAGCAGGAAGGCTGCTTCCTCCTTTCTCTCTGCCTGCCTCTCTGCCTACTTGTGATCTCTCTCTCTGTCAAATAAATAAATAAAATCCTTTAAAAAAATAATGTGCTGTACACTTAAAAAATTTGAAGAAGAGAGATTTCATGTAATTGTTTTACCACAATAAAAAAATTTAGCTGGGAGACACATTTATCAAATCAATATCTGAATGTCAGACAAGGATGAATGCTATGAAGAAAAATAAAAACCAGGGGGAAAGGATAAAGAGAAAAAAATCCAGTTAAATGTGTATGGGTAGATTTATTTCTGGACTCTTCAGGCTGTCCCACTGATCTATATGTGTATCATCACTGTGCAAAATGACACTGTCCTCCTTTTCAACTATTTTTTTTGAGGGACATATGATTGACATACAAAACTCTGTATGTATTTTACTTTAAATATCTTATAGTTTTATTTGCCAGTTATATTTCAATAAACCTAGGAATAAAACCATCACTGGAGAATTCAGTGAAAAAATTTTTAAAAGGCTAGTGTTGGAAAAAAACTGTACATATTTAATGTATACAACTTGAAGAATTTGGAAATAATATAAGATCTATTCTCTCAGCAAAATTTTAAGTATATAATACAATATTATTAATGAGGAATCTAACATAGTCAGACTAATAGAAGCAGAGAATAGATAAACTGCCAGGTCACCAGGGCCTGGGAGGACAGGGGAACAAGAGGATTGGTCAAAGAATACAAAATTTCAGTTATTCAAGATGAATAAATTCTAGAGAAGTTACCGGACAGCAGAGTGCCTATATTTAACAAGGCAATTTTAGACACTATTATTGAAGCTATATAAAAACACTGGTTATTGAAGCCATATAAAAATTCTTGAAATCGAGTAGTATAAGAAAGCTTTATTCTTTTTCAAATTATTTTCACTATTTGGAATCACTATATTTTTACATAAATTTTAGAATCAGTTTATCAATTTCTACTAAAAATTTCTTCAAGGATTTGGATTGGGATTGAGTTAAATGTCAATTTATTTGTGTAGAACTAACATTTTCACAATATTGACTCTTCCAATCTATTAGCCTGGTATATCCCTCCACCTATTTATGTCTTCTTTATATTTTCTCAGCAGTGTTTTTTAGCATTTAGTATACAGGTCTTGAACATCTTTTGTCAAGTATATCCCTAAATATCTCATATACTGGTGCTAACATGAAGAGTATTGTTTACTTAATTTAAATTTGTGTATTTTGATATTAATTTAGTATCCTACAACTTGCTAAGCTCACTTACCACTTCTAGTTGCTTTTTGTAGATTCATTGGAATTTTCTACATAGGCTCTTATGTTTTCTGTGAATAAAGGCAGTTTTCCTTTTTTTCCCCCTAGTCTGTATGACTTTTGTTTTTCTTACCTTATTTTGCTGGTTAGGGCATTTATTCTATTGGTAAACAGAAGTACTGAGAATAAACACTCTTGCCTTGATGCCAATGTTAAAAGGACCTCATCGGGGCACCTGAGTGGCTCAGTTGGTTAAGCGACTGCCTTCGGCTCAGGTCATGATCCTGGAGACCGGGGATTGAGCCCCGCATCCGGCTCCCGACTCGGCGGGAGGCCTGCTTCTCCCTCTCTCACTCCCTCTGCTTGTGTTCCCTCTCTCACTGTGTTTCTCTCTGTCAAATAAATAAAAAATCTTTAAAAAAAATTATATATAATTATATATTTAATTATATTTAAAAAATTAATGATTTAATTTAATCATTAAATATGGTGTTGGCCATAAGATTTTCATAGCTATTCTTTATCAGGTGGGAAAATCTCTTGCATTCTTAATTTTCTGAGAGTTCTAATCAGGAAGCTAGGCTGAATTTTGTCAAATGTTTCTGCTTTTTCTTTTTTTTATTATTATTTGGGGGGTGTGGGGTAGAGGGAGAGAGAGAGAAAATCTGAAGTAGGCTCCATGCCCAGCACAGAGCCCAACACAAACCTCGATTTCAGAACCCTGAAATCATGACCTGAGCCAAAATCAAGAGTCAGACACTTAACTGACTGAGCCACTCAGGTGCCCCATGACATTTATTGTAGTCTCTGTTGGTAATAAATTCTAGGAACTTTTTTATGTCTGGAAAATACTTTGACTTCAACTCCTTTTTTAAAATATATTTCAGTTGCATGTAAGTTTCTAAAATAACAGGGATTATATCATTTGGTACCTTAAACTTGATGCTCTACTATTTTCTGGTTTATACCCTGTCATATGTACTTTTGTTTTTCTGTATGCAATATGTCATTTTCCTTTGACTGATTTAATCATGTTTTCTTCATTGTTTTTAAGAAACTTAATCTCCTTTTTGTGGTTTTCATCATGTGAAAGGTTTGTCGAGCTTTTTTTATCAATAGGGTTTACAGTTCTCAGGTTGGGTAATATTTCAGCCATTATTTCTTCAGACATTTTTTTTTCTGCCTTTCTCCCGTCTCTCTTCTTTCCTTCTGAGACTCCAACAACATGCGTATAAAGATACTGAAGATCTCCCATACTTTACTAGTGTTCTGTTCATTGTTCTGTCTTTTTTTCTTCTCTCGGTGTTTCACTTAGGATAGTTTCCATTCCTGTTTCTTCAAATTCTCTTATTTTTCCTTCTATAGTGTATAATCACCTTTTAAATTCCATTCAGTGTATTTTTATCTCAAACATCATATGTTTCATCTCTAGAAATTAAAATTTAGTTCTTATTTATAGCTTTCATTTCTCTCTTCATCATGCTCATGCCTTTCTCTGCCTTTTTCAATATATGGAGTATATTATAATAGCTGATTTATTGTTCTTTTCTAATTCTATCATCTACCTAATTCCATCATTTCTGTTTCTATTAACTGAATTTTGTCTTCATTATGGATATTTTACTCTCTTTAAATGGCTAGTAATTTTTTATTAGATGCCAGACATTGTCTTTTTACATTGTTGAATAATGGGTGCTTTGTACTCCTTTAAATATTTTTGGATGTTTTTCAGGGATTCAGAAAGTTTCTTGGAAATGAATATTAATTTTGTCTCTATATATTTTTAGGCTCTGTTCTAAAATGTGGTTACTTTACTTGGAAACAGTTATTTTGAGATTTGTGTCTACGCTTTATCAGGCAGGTTTAAACAGCCATTAGTCTAGGGCAGGGTTCAGCAAACCCTTTGTAAAAGACCACATAGTTAAGAGCTAGGCTTTGTGGCCACATATAACCTTTTGCACACTCTTCTTTACTTGCCTTCAACAACTCTTTAATTTTTTTAAGAGATTTTATTTATTTATTTGACAGAGAGAGAGCCAGCCAGAGAGGGAATACAAGTAAGGGGAGTGGGAGAGGGAGAAACAGGCTTCCGGCCAAGCAGGGAGCCTGATGCAGGGCTCGATCCTGAGCAGAAGGCAGACACCCAACAACTGAGCCAGCCAGGCACCCCCAACAATCCTTTAAAAAAGTAAAACCAGGGAGCTGGGTGGGGGGATGGGTTAAATAGATGATGGGGATTAAGGAGGACACTTGTGAATGAGCACCAGGTGTTATATGTAAGTATTGAACCACTAAATTGTACACTAATATTACACTGTAAACTAACTGGAATTTAAATAAATATTATTAAAAACAAAAAAGTAAAACCATCCCTAGTTGTACAAAAAAGGCCAGATTTGGCCTGTGTGCCATCGTTTTCTGCCCTTCATCCAGGGGTAATTTGACTCTTTACTCAGTTCCTTAGGAATAAAGAGGCTTTTCCACTCTGACTGGTGGAAACACAAACCATGGAAACACAAACCTGGTACCATGTGAACTCCATGGGCTATTCAGCCTGATCCTTTCTGATTAAATATCTGAGAGCCATGTCTCTAGAACTCTTTCTCTGGGCTCTGTCTTCTTTCTAGTACCCTGTCTTTTCCATTTTAAGTGCCTTGGCCTCCATGAATTCTGCACTCTATCTCCTCAACCAAGGGAGGAGAGTGTCAGATTCTGGTTGGGCTCTCCTCCCTGCATTGAAGCCTAAAAATTCCATTATCTTGTAGCTTGGACAACCACTGGGCTCACCTGTTTTGTGCCCTTCTCTCAAAGAGCACTTTTCTATACTGCCTATTGTCCAATATCTGAAAACCATTGTTTCATATCTTTTGTCTGGTTAATTAGGTGTTTAAGATAAATCTCATCTGTAGTTAATTCATCATGAACAAAAATGGCAGTCAATAATATAATTTTTAACTATTTACATAAAATTAAATATTAAGCTCAAGCAAAAGCATCACAGTTTTTTTCCTACAACTTATATAATTAAAATTAAGCTCATGTATTACATAAACCACAAGAAGCAAATATTTTCCCCTATGACCCAGCAATTGCACTACGAGGTATTTACCCAAAGAAAACAAACACAGTGATATAAAGGAGCACCTGCACTCCAATGTTCATAGCAGCAATGTCCACAATAGCCAAACTACACAAGGAACCCAGATATCCACTGACAGATGAATAGATAAAGAAGATGTGGCATACATAGACACACACACACACACACACACACACACACACACAAACACACACTATAGAATATTACTCATCCATCAAAAAATTATACCTTACCATTTGCAATGACATGGATGGAACTAGAGAGTATTATGCTAAGCAAAATAAATCAAACAGCGAAAGACAATTACCATATGATTTCACTCATATGTGGAATTTAAGAAACAGAGGATCATAGAGGAGGGGAGGGAAAAATGAAATAAGATGAAATCAGAGAGGGAGACAAACTGAAAGGGACTCTTAACTCTAGGAAACAAACAGGGATGTTGGAAGGGAGGTAGGTGGGGGGTGGGGTAACTGGGTGATGGGCATTAAGGAGAGCATGTGATGGAATGAGCACTGGATATTATATACAACTGATGTATCACTGAACTCTACCTCTAAAACTAATAATATACTATATGTTAATTTATTTTTTTTATTTTTTTTAAAGAATTTATTTATTTATTTGAAAGAGAGAAACACAGCGAGAGAGGAAACACAAGCAGGGGGAGTGAGAGAGGGAGAAGCAGGCTTCCTGCCGAGCAGGGAGCCCAACGTGGGGCTCGATCCCGGGTCTCTGGGATCATGACCTGAGCCAAAGGCAGTCGCCCAACCAACTGAGCCACCCAGGCACCCCGACTATATGTTAATTTAAATGTAAGTAAAACTAAGGAAATATTAAGATGACAAATTTTTAATTTTTTCTAAAGATTTATTTATTCATTTTTTAGATAGAGTGGACATAAGCAAGGGAGGGGGAGGTGAAGACAGAAGGAGAGGGAGTGAGGAAGAAGACTTCCAGAGCCCAACATGGGGCTCAGTCTTTTGACCTTAAGATCATGACCTGAGCCAAAACCAGGACACTTAACCAATTGAACCACCCAGGGGCCCTGACAGATTTTTTATTTAATTGTACTATTTTCTGAGAATGAAGTAGTTGTTAAAAATTCTCATTAGTTAAAAAGAGGAAGCTATAGGATATGTGTCACCTAGATGTTGTAACTAAGACATATTCTTATTTTAAAAATTTTGGAATATGGACCTGACATCATATTTGATAAGTAAGTAAGCTTTATTTTCAAAATAGCAACTGATATTTTTAGGATTCTAAACAACTTGGTTTTGAAAAAAAGAGTTTCACTTACTTATTTAAAAACTAGGACAGCAATTTTGGGGTTATGTATTTAAAGCCTCTAAATGTATAGAATAAATAATTTCAACTTACATGGGTCTTTTAAGAATCATCAGCTAATTACTCTGAATACATCTAATGACTCCTTTCAGATTTTGTTTAGAATGCCAATTATTCTAAATTGCATGTTCACTCATGTTCACTATAATTTTAAGTATTCCCTATTTTAAAACTATTTCAACTTGTAGTAATATTGCTTTCCAGCAATCAAGCTAAAAATGTGCCTTAAAAATTCAACATTAGAACCTAAATTACATCTTATCCATGAATTTCCAAGAAAAAGGTTTTTTTTAGAAATTAACTGACCAGCTATACTTCTACTGAAAAAATAATAATACTCCTCAGAAGAGCTTATTTTAAAATGCCACTTCTAACATGGGATAAAATGACAGAAAACAAGTCTACCTTCCTTAGAAGATATTAAGGTCATTCTAGTGCTATACTCAAATGACTTAGTTTCATATTCTTCTTCACCAATGAAGTATATCTTCTTTATAGAAATTAACTTAGCTCATGCTAGACTATATGGAAAGCAAGAAAGGATAACATGCATGTTTTCTGCCTTCAGGTAACTGATGATCTTGTTGCAAGAGAGGGCATATAAACATAGGAAATTAATTAATAAGCAATTTGTTATTTAGTAAAAATTATGCCATTTATTAAAATTCTAAGAAGTCAGCAATTTTACACATATTATGTCTAATCCTCTCAAAAATTATTTAAGATGAAGGGCACCTAGGTGGCTCAGTTGGTTAAGTATCTGACTCTTGATTTCCGTGCAAGTCGTGGACAGAGGGTCAGGGAATCAAGCCCTGTTTCGGGCTTAGTGTTCAGTACAGAATCTGCTTGGGATCCCTCTCCCTCTCCTTCTCCTCCTGATCACTCTCTA
Organism: Spilogale gracilis; assembly: GCA_004023965.1. Taxonomy (NCBI): domain Eukaryota; kingdom Metazoa; phylum Chordata; class Mammalia; order Carnivora; family Mephitidae; genus Spilogale; species Spilogale gracilis. Next base: position 22,259 of record PITA01021990.1, on the reverse strand, counting down.
AATAAATAAATAAATAGTCTTTAAAAAACGATTTAAGATAAGCATATTATACAGAACTCAAGTAACATCTCTCCCTTCTCCTCCTTTCTCTGTCTCGCTCTCTTCTACTCACTCACTCACATTTTTCCTTCTCCTTTCACATTGGTTCCATTCTCTAAAGATCAATGGCTACCCAAATCTAAAACTCTGACCAGAGTCACCTTTATACTCCCACACCACAGAGAAAGGATAGGTTTTCTATCCCAGCTTTAATTTGAAAAAAAAAAAAAAAATCTGAAGGGAAAAATTCTAATTGGTCTGCCTTAAATCGAATATTCACACCTTGGAGTGATGATTGTTGCCATAGGGATGAAGAACAATAGTGGGTCCAAACAGAAGGTTCCTTTACCACTAGGAGAAGGGCAAGCACAGTAAACTGCCTGGATGGGGAACCTGGTGGCTCAGTCGGTTAAGTATATGCCTTTGGCTCAGATCATGACCCCAGTGTCCTGGGATGGAGTACCACATGGGGCTCCCTGCTCAGCACAGAGCCTGTTTCTCACTCTCCTCTGCCAGCTGCCCCCCCTCTTGTGCCCCTATCAAATAAATAAATAAATAAAATCTTTAAAAAAAAAATAAGTTCCTGGAAGATATATCATAATTCCATAGTGCTCTTTTCAATACAACCATGCTTCCTTTTTATCACTCACTCAAGAAACATGCAAAATAACATTAAAAAGAAAGTATTCAGGGGAAAAGAAGAATGTGAGCCTTCTTTAAGCTATTCACAGTTTTTTGCAAAAACGTGGTCGCTTGTCTTGCTTTCTGGGTTTGGGTGATTTAAGGTATTTCTGTATCTACAAGGTTTCCTAATAAAACTCTTAAACAAGGATTGGCACAGTGTAGCTTGTGGGCCAAATGGGACCCGCTACTTGCTTTGTAAATAAGTTTTATTGGGACAAAGTCATACGGTTTGTTTACATATTGTCATGACCTTTTGTGCTACAGTAGGACAGTTGAGAAGTATGGTCCACAAAGACTAAAATGTTTACTGCCTGGACCTTTACAGAAAAAGTTTAAAGACTCCTGATTTAGGTGCTTGATTATATTCAGAGTCACTTGTTTCAACCAGAATACTTTATAGGCATGCTGTGTAATTATTCTGCATCACATTATGAGGCACATAATACTTGCTTGTCCTACTCCCAGTGATAACATGTAATAATTTCAAAAAGTTAAAATTGGTTACCGTATGACCCACCAATTTCATTCCTAGGTGTATAACCAAGAGAATTGAAAACATATGTTCAAAGACAGGTACACAAATGCTCTTAGCAGCAGCATTCACAATAGCTAAAAATAGAAACAACCCAATGTCTATCCACCAATGAATGCATAAACAAAATGTGGTATGTCCATACAATAGAATATTATTCAACCATTAAAAGAATGAATGCTATTACATGCTACCAAATAGATGACCATAAAAACATTATGGTAAATGAAAGAAGCCATATTATATTATTCTGTTTAGATGAAATGTCCAGAATAAGCAAATCCATAGAAAGAGAAAGTAGTTAGTGGTTGCCAAAGTATGGTGGGAGGGAGAAATGGGCAACTACTGCTAAGAGCCATGAGGATCCTTTTAGAACTGAAGAAAATTGTTCTGGGTTTAGATAGTGGCGATGGCTACGCCACTCTGTGACTATACTAAGAACCACTGAATTATACACTTTAAGGGGGAATTTTATCATATGTAAAGTATTTCCTTGGGTTGTATCAGCCCAATCCCCATCAGCATTTTAACTTACGTTTTCATGATTTATATATAATTATTGCCTAGAAGCATTATCTTGTTAAAGTTGCAAAACAGCTATCTTCTAATTCTACTGTTCTTTCTGCACCTAACATGTACTTCTAAGGAAGAATTTTCCCTCATCCTCTACGCGGTTACATAAATATACAATTCATACAGACAAGACAGAATGTGCTTGGTTCTTTTCCTTTTTCAGTTTTTCAGAGAAATGATTGGTGCTCTGGCAACCTCCAGTGGTGAATTGTGAGATGTTTTGTTGTCACTACAAACTCACTGGTTTTTATATATGTTCTGTGTTTCAATTCGAGGTAGTCAGTCTTTTTAGTGTTGAACTGTCCCATGCGCTGGGAGCTCCTCTCCCCTTGGCTGCTATGCCCTGTTGACGCGATTTCATATTAGACTTTTTTAAAAAACATCTTTATTAAGATATAACTCACATACTGTGCAATTCGCCATTTTAAGGTATACTGTTCAATTTCTATTATATTCACAGAATTGTGTAACCATCACCACCATAAATATTTTTATCTCCTATGTCAGGGTCCCTGCTCAGTGAGGAGTCTGCCTCTCCCTCTCCCTCTGCCCCTCCCCTGTACCTTCTGTCTCTTCTCTTTCTTACTCTCCCAAATAGATAAATAAATTCTTCTTTAAAAAATTTTTAAAAAGGAAATGTGCGGGTGCCTGGGTGGCTCAGAGGGTTAAGCCTCTGCCTTCGGCTCAGGTCATGATCTCAGAGTCCTGGGATCGAGGCCCGCATCAGGCTCTCTGCTCAGCAGGGAGCCTGCTTCCTCCTCTCTCTCTGCCTGCCTCTCTGCCTACTTGTGATCTCTCTCTGTCAAATAAATTTAAAAAAAAAATCTTAAAAAAAAGGAAATGTGCATTTATATTATCTTTTATAATTACATACTTACCTTTACCACTGCTTTGTATGTCTGGGATTATTTGCTTTCAGCGTGAAACACTTCCTTTAGTATTTCAGGTAAGGTGGATCTCTTAGCAATAAACTGTCTCAATTTTTTGTTTGTTTTTGTTCTGGAAATGTCCTTACTTCACCTTTTTTGCAGAATGTAAAATCTTACTTGGCAATTTTTTCTTTCAGTTTTGAATCTGTCATCCACTATGTTCCAGCCTACCTTGTTTCTGATTAGAAGTCATCTATTAATCCTATTGGAGTTCCCATGTATGTAAAAAGTCATTTTTCTCTCATTTATTTCAAGATTTTTTTGTTTGTTTTGGCTTTCACCATTTTTACTAAGACATATCTGGATGTGGAACTCTTTGTGTTTATCCTACTTAAATAGGATAAAATCCATCTCACCAGGAAGGAACAGTCAAAATACTGTGTTTTAAAATATCCTTCAATAATTAATTTCTGGGGTGCCTGGATAGCTCAGTTGGTTAAATATCTAGATCTTGATTTTGGTTCCGGGCATGATCTCAAGGTTGTGGGCTCGGGCCCGGGTCAGACTCTGGGCTGCACATGGAGCCTGCCTGGAGTTCACTCTCTCCCTCTCCCTCTGCCCCTTCTCCCCCCAAAAAATCCATTCATTCGTTCATTCATTCATTCATTCATTTATTCACTCATGTGTTCATAATGCTATGAATTATGCGTGCAGATAGATTTATTTATTTCTGTTAGTTTTTTAATGTTTAAGTGTTATTTTTTATTATTTCTGTTTTTAATTATGTAAACCAACTAGCAAAGTCAAAAAATATAAGAAGGTATATTCACAAAAGACTATCATCAATCCTATCTCTTCCTCCTTGCCCCCCAAAGTTCTTGCTAAGTAACCATTTTTGCTTATTTTAGTTAATCATCCTGCCATTTTTTTAAATATAAGAATTGGCATATGAGTACTCATATTCCCCTTTTCTTACACAATAGATAGCACATGGACAAAACATTCCTCACCTATATCTTCTTTATTCCTTTTTAAACTACATAGTACTCTACTGTATGGATTTACCATAGTCTACTAAATCTGTCCCCTTTTGGTAGTATTTTATCAGTGTATTAGTTTTCTATTGCTACATACCAATTATCACAAATTCAATAATATAATACCAAAAAAATTTATTATCTCACAGTTTCGGTGGGTCAAGAGTCTGAACACAGGTTACCTGGGACCGCTCTGCATCATACCAGGCTGAAATCAAATATTGGCCAAGTCTGTGATCTCATGTGAAGCTTGGATTCCTCTTCCAGGTTAACAATTCTGTTGTTAGCAGAATTCAGTTATTTATAGTTTTAAAGTGAAGTGCCCATTTTCTTATTAGCTGTCACCTGGGACAATAGTATCCAGGACCTTCTCCGAAGGTCTTCTCACGTATGGGAGCTTACTTCTCCAAAGCCGTCAAGACTATCTCTTTTTTAAGGACTCACCTGATTAAGTCAGACCCACTCAGGATGATCTTCCTTTAGACTAGCTCTAAGTCAACTGATTAGGGACCTTAATTATAACTGAAAACTTCCTTTACCTTTGCCATTTAAGGTAGTCTAATTCTGAGATTACTATCCTATCATATTCACAAATTCTACTTGCACTCAAGAGGAGGGGATTATACAAGGTATATATGGGGCGGGAGTGAGAATCTTGGGTCTACCTTAGAATTCTGTCTACCACATTTAGCATTACAAATAATGCTTGGCTGGCTCAGTTGGAGGAACATGTGACTCTTGATCTTAGGGTGGTAAGTTCAAGCCCCTGATTCTTGATCTTAGGGTGGTAAGTTCAAGCCCCATGCTGGGTGTAGAGATAAATTTAATTTATTTAAGTAATGAAACTTTAAAAGCAAAACAAAAAACAAATAATGCTACAATGAAAGCTCTGTCTGTATGTTATTTTATTTTATATTTTTCTCGTTATCTTAGAGACAAATTCCTACAAGGATTATGCATATGTAATTTTGCTATGTATTATCACAAAGTTTCCTCCACAGAGATCATACAATTTTGAATTCCCATTAGCAAGGTAAGAAAGAGCCAGTTTCCAAACATCTTCACTAACAGACTACACATCAAACTTCTAGGTTTTGTCAATCTGATTGGCAACAATGGTATTTTACTATAACTTAAATTTGTATTTTTTTATCATGAGAGAATTTAAGCATATTTCTCATATATTTAAAGGACATTTTGAGTTTTGAGCATGATGCATTCAAACTTTTCAGATGATGGAAAGGAAAAAGAAAATTTGGCACTGAGGAAAAGTATGAGAAGACATTGACTTTTTGAAAAGTTCATAAAACCTATGGGTCTGCTCTAAAAAAAATCTTTTTTAAAGATTTTATTCATTTATTTGACAGAGTGAAACACAGCTAGAGAGGGAACACAAGCAGAGGAACTGAGAGAGGGAGAAGCAGGCTTCCCGCTGAGCAGGGAGCCCGATGTAAGGCTCGATCTTGGGTCTCCAGGATCATGACCTGAGCCGAAAGTAGTCACTTAACCAACTGAGCCCCCAGGCGCCCCTAAAAAATTTTGTATCTAAAAATACCTGAGTCTTTTGCACAGCAAAGGAAACCATCAACAAAATGAAAATGCAACCTACTGAATAGAAGATATTTACAAATATTATATCCAATACAAATCCAAAATCTATAAAGAGTTCATACAATGTAATACATAATAATAATAATAATAATAATAATAATCCAATTAAAAATGAGCAGAAGACCTGAATAGGCATTTCTCCAAAGAAGACACACAGATGTCCAAAAGACACATGAAAATATGTTCAACATCACTCATCATCAGGGAAATGCAAATTAAAACTACAATGAGGTATCCCCTCATACCAGTCAAAGTAGCTAGTAGCAAAAGACAAGAAAAAACAAGTGTTGGTAATGGTGTGGAGAAAGGAGAAAGGGGAACACTTGTGCACTATTGGTGCTAGTGTAAATTGATGCAGCCACCATGAAAAATAGTATGGAGTTTTCTCAAAAAGATTAAAAATAGAAAAACCACACAACCCAGTAATTCCACTTCTGGGTATTTACCTAAAGGGAATGAGAACATTAATTCAAAAAGATATATGCTTCCCTATGTTTATCACAGCATTATTTACAACAGCTAAGATATGAAAGCAACCAATGCCCATCATAGACAAATGGGTAAAGGAGAAGTGAAACATACAGCAGACCCTTACCCTTAAGCAACACAGGGTGGTTGGGAGACCAACACTCGTACAGCCTAAAATCCACATATAACTTTTGACTCCTGAAAACTTTAACTACTAACAGCCTATTCTTCACCAGAAAACTTAGTAATGACATAGTTAACACATATTTAGAATGTCATATGTATTATATACTGAATTCCCACAATAAAGTAAGCCAGAGAAAAGAAAGGTATAAAAAAGAAAATATTGTATTAATTGAAGAAAATTAACTTACAAATGAACACATGGAGTTCAAACCCATGTTGCTCAAGGATCAACTCTATATACAATGGAATATTTCTCAGCTATAAAAAAGACGAAATCTTGCCATTTGAGACAATATGAATAGATCTAGAGGATATTATGCCAAGTGAAGTAAGTTAGACAGAGAAAGACAAATACTATATGTGTAATCTAAGAAGCAAAAGAAACAAACAAAATAGAAACAGACTCATTAATACAGGGGAAAAAAACAATGGTTGCCAGAGGAAAGAGGTGGGAGGATGGGCAAAATAAGGGAAGCAGATTAAGAGGTACAAACCTTCAGTTATAAAATAAGTCACAGGGATGAAAAATACAGCATAGGGAATATAGTCAATAATATGATAATAAGTTTATAGGATGACAGATGGACAGATGGTAACTACACTTACCTGGTGAGCGCTGAGGAATGTACTGAGTTGTCAAATCACTATGTTGTAAACCTGAAATAGATACAATTTTGTACGTCAGCTCTACTTCAGTTTAAAAAAACCCTGAGTTCATTTTTATATGCAATTTATATTATTGCTTTGTTTCCTGTTTTCACATAGACATCATAGAAAAAGAAATCATTTTAATTTAAAAAAATCATTTCTCTCAGGGCACCCAGTTGCCTCAGTCTGTGGAATGTGCAGCTCTTGATTACAGGGTTGTGGGTTCAACTCCCACACAGGGTGTAGAAATTCTTAAAACTAAATTTTTTAAAGATTTTATTTTGGGGGGGGCACCTGAGTAGCTCAGTCGTTGGGCATCTGCCTTTAGCTCAGGTCATGATCCCAGAGTCCCCACATCAAGCTCTGTATCAGGTTCCCTACTCAGCGGGAAGCCTGCTTCTCCCTCTCTCACTCCCCCTGCTTGTGCTCCCTTTCTAGCTGTGTTTTTCTCTGTCAAATAAATAAATAAAATCTTTTAAAATTTTTAATTGTTTTTAAGTAGGCTCCACACCTAATACAGGGAATGATCTCACAACCCTGAGATCAAGAGTGACACACTACAACAGAGCCAGCCAGGAGGCCCTCTAAAAATAAAATCTTTTAAAAAAAATCATTTCTCAATATTGCATCACTATAATTTCCATTTTTCTTTTGTCTTTCTGGCATATTAACCCATCCACTCAAACTTACTTCCCATCATGGGAGCCACAAAACCCAGAAGTTGGTTCCCCATCTCCTCTCAATAGTTAGGGCATGGACTTCTGGCACAGATTTGGTTTATTAAATTCAGCAGCCTGGCATTCTAGATTAGGACAGAGAAGCGGGAACAGTAGCAAACCCATTACAGGGTTCAGGGCATTGGCAGGTACATGTACCTTTTAGTGCCTTCTGTGACAATGACAACAACGGAGATCGCCAGGGCCCCGAAACAGCAGCGTCGGCCCTCCCTGAGCTTGGTTCCATGATGCCATCTTGGCCATGGCTCCGACTCCCAGTTTGCCACCATTCCTGCCAGCGTCCCTAGGCTCCTTCACCAGCCCTCCTGGAAACTCTGGGAGCAATCTCACAGCCTTTCCGAAAAATCCTGTTCTCCTTTTTCAGCCTGACTGATGCACTTTCTTTTTCTTTCTTGCAGAAATTAATGTCAGCTTCCTGAAAATGTGAAAAAAAATTAAAATTGTTCAAATGAAATGATAATGAGCTTGATGACTGCTTAGAAATGAGAATTTTGAAGTTATCTGGCAAGAATAAGAAGTTCATATGACCATGTTCTCTGACCTAACACATTTGTCAGCTTTAATATCCACCTTGTTTCCATTGCTGGTTCCTAATAAGCGCTCAGTCACAAAGATGTGAATTATTATAACCCTCAAGGCAGCTGGAAGTCTTGCTGCCCCTTGATCTTGAGGTAAAATTTCCTGGTAGTCAATAATTCTACAGCTTATGAAATCCAAAGCTCTATCTCAAGATTTCTGCCAATCCTGCACCAATTGGCATCTGTCCAGCCTCGCTTCTAAGCCCCGAGGGCCTTACTACCTGCCTTTCCTCACCCAGCACTGACTCCATCTTGAGCCCTCCTCACACACACAAGCTTTTGTGAGATTAATAGATTTGACTGCATCTTTTTTCAGGGGGGTGAGGTGCCGAAAGGTCACATCAAACAATGTTATACTATTTTACTGACTCTAAATGTTTATCTTTCTATCAGACAAAGCAGTTATGGCCATTCTCTGAAGGTTTGAGACTTGTTGATACCCAGGCCCAAGGGGGCTCCCCTTTGAGCCAGCGATAATCTGTACCTTGTTTTTGTTGTTCTTATACCACTTCTTTGTACTGACCCAGTCAATAAGAGGCAGCCATGTTGCCTTGAAAAGAATCAGAATCATGAAAGCAGGCATACAAGAAGCAAAAAACCTAACATAGGGTTTCACTTTTGCTGGATTTCTGCTTTTTGTTCACCTTTTGATTTCTGGTTTATATCTGCAAGGGGCTGTTAAGTGGGGAACAGGAAAGCCTTGAAGGAAACAGAGCATGGAATTTATCTGTAATAATTTATTAGAAAGAACACTGAAGGAGACAATTCCACCCTCAAAGCTCCATGGGGACTAAATGAGGGCTTCTTGGGTAAGGAGATGTCAGGGACAAGAGTGTACACTGGAGCATTACCTGAGAAGAGGTGAGAAGAAGGGCTGAATCACAAAGGGGGCTGGGGGGACAGCAAGTGAAAGAGCAAAGTCACAGTCAAGAGCAGCTAGATCTCTAGAGCACCCTCTGCAGGGAGGCTGACAGAAGCTGTGCTGTTGCCCACCCACCATCCCCCGCCATTCCCATGACCATCAGAGCCAGCTCAGTAACTACCCCATAGGGGTATGTTAGCGATCCTCCCATTGCTGCTGGGGTAAGACTTTGTACTCACGGATCATCCACCAGCAGGACATCCTTTTAGATAACCCCAACATCCAAAATGTGTCATATAGATTCTTCGTTTTTCTTTCTTTTTTTTTTTTTTTTTTGTAAGATGTCATTTATTTATGACCAAGAGAGATAGCAAGAGAGGGAATACAAGCTCAGGCAAGCTAGAGAGGGAGAAGCAGGCACTCCACTGAGCAGGGAGCCTGATATGGGGCTCCATCCCAGAACACTGGGATCCTGACCTAAGCCGAAGGCAGACGCGTAACAACTGAGCCACCCAGGCACCCCTAGATTCTTCATTTGTCTAAAACCCAGGACTTGCTTAAGTTTGGAGGTGCAAGTCACCGGTCCCAGCACCTAGGCAAAACTTAGTACTGACAAAATCCTCCCAGTTACACATTTATCAAAGTACGATTCCCAACAAAGACAGTTCTAAGAGGAATTTGGGGACAGCCCTTAATATTATAGTACTTTCTCTGCAGTAAAAGGAATCAAAACTACCATCATTTGATTGGCCAAATTAAACTTGTGTCAAGCAACACCAGGATTCTCTAGGACTCAGAACTGGTTATGCCAAATTATCTCCTTTATCCTCACATCAATAAAGGCATCATGTTAGTCAAGTCTGTCCAGAAAAACAACATCAAAAGGGTATAAACATAGAGAGAGACACAGAGATAGGGGACAGTAAGATATTGGCTCACATGATTGTGAAGGTGGGCATGTCCCAGGAAGCCCAATGGTGTAGTTCCAATTTAAGGGCTACAGGTTTGAGACCCAGGAAGTAACAATGTTTCAGTTTGAGTTTAAAGGCAGCAAAGGGCCAATATCCCAGTTTAAAGGCAGTAGACAGGAAGAAATCTGTTTTACTCAGGGGAGGGTCAGCCTCTTTGTTCCATTCAGGCCTTCAATTGATTGAATGAGACCCCCACAACTAAAAAATTAAACTGATCCAGAAAAACCCTCACAGAAGCACCCAGAATGATATATGGCTAAATATCTAGGCACATGATGGTCCAGTCAAATTGACACATAAATTTAACTATCATAGTACCTTTAGCAAAGTCTGAATCATGGATGCTATCTTGGCCAGCAGGGAAGGCATTTCAAATCCAAATTCCTATTTAAGGTTATCAAAGCAAAACTTTCAAATAAACTCTACCATATTGCCAGGAATCTGTACCATGCTACTTCCTCAGCATCTCCATTTCCAGATATCTCTATCTAGCATCCGAAAATTCACATATATCCTTGGCCAACTCCAGCAGCAGCTTGGCCAAAGAACCTGTAATTTTCCAATAGCACTTCCAATTGTCATTGTAGAATCTTGAATCAAAAGATTTGCTCAGGTATGTGACTAAAAATATGTGCCGGGTAAGTCAGGCCATGAATGAGCTACTCCCATGCCAAAACTATCCTAAGAATAGATTTACTTTCTTTTTGTCTGAACCAAAGGGAAACTTCCAACGGTTGTCCAACCACTTGTTTTAAGATTTGTTTTGGGAAACCAGTAGATTGTGGAATAGGGAAGAATTTTGTATCCAGCTCCCATTTTCTTGACAAACCTCTTGAAAAGATGCTAGTTGTGAATTTAGCACTTTTCATAGCAGTACGCATGAGTTCTTTCAGAATTCTTGACAGGGTTTCGATGCCAACACATGCCCATGTCAAAAACAGTGAGTCACTGTGACATGTCACCAGGCAGTAAAGCCAAGTGTGGTGGCAAGCCTCTAGAGACCCCATCTGTACACAGAGTATCACAATTTTTCTTTTAGGCAAAGTTTTGCTTGGCTAAGAAGCACAGCATCATTTTGAAGCTGCTGACAACCTTTCCAGTTTCCAAAAAAGAAATGGGACTTTTTCTTTGATGACATCAGCAAGCACATACCAGGCAGAACACAGGAGTTCGCTGCACTGAAAAACAACATCAGTTTTATTGAAGAAACTGGTGTGTCAGCTTCATGATCAGCTGTGAAATATCAGGAGAAATATCAGCAGCTACATAGTGAGTCACAGAACTTAAGAGAGACACTGCTTCCATTACCTGCCCCTGCTCCAAGCCACTCCCAACTTGACCATTCCCAGGGCAGAAACTTTCATCAAGACCTCTCTGGATGTGTGTGGCTTCTTTCCTTTTCCAGTATAAATCTAGTAGGATGTAAGGTTTTGTCTGAGGTCAAATCCATACTAACCTTTTCAAATCAAGATTTCTTCCTAAAACTTCCAATGAGTTTCGGGATGGATAAGCACAAAGCATCCCCTGCATTTACTGTATTTGGGATCTTGCTGGCAAGAACTCGAAGGTACAGGAAGCCCACAACTTTTGTGTTGGTGATGAAAGGGAAAGTAAATGAAATACGCATCATCACTTTACCCTTGCGAGGGTCTCAGTTACAAAATAAGGACTCCTCTTTCTCATTCCTGCTTGACTGACAGAGTGTGTTGTGTTTGGCTGTGGAGCATGGACAGCTTCCTCTGCCTCCGCTGGTTTCCACCACTGCTCACTGGGAAGCGGACATGTCCAGATCCCCAGGCAGTCTGGGGGCTCCCATGCATTCCCCTCAGTTTTTCCTCCAATATGGAGGGGAAGATAATGAAGAGCTGGTCATTGGCCTAATTTCATTAGTAGACGGGCTGCTTTTTCTTAAAAGGCTTGCAGCCACATTCCAATGCTTCCCTTCCATTTTGCTTCTCTCATCTAATTAGTCCATGTATGTGACCCTGGTTTTCTAGAGCAACTCCACAAGTCTCTGTGTCCCAGCACCTTCTCCTGAGACTGGAAAGATAAATCTGGCCAATATCTTTCAGATCCACCCATCTTAGCTTCAAGAAAGTTTGTTGAGACCTTTGGGCCTGGGTAGTTCTGCTGTCCTCCACACCAAAAGAGCCTTAAATAGTGGGGAGCAGTCAGGATTCAAGCAGAAAACTAGAAAGCACTTTAGTTACTTAAAACAGAAAAGAACTGGGCGCCTGGGTGGCTCAGTGGGTTAAAGCCTCTGCCTTCGGCTCAGGTCATGATCTCAGGATCCTGGGATTGAGGCCCACATGGGGCTCTCTGCTCAGTGGGGAGCCTGCTTCCTCCTCTCTCTCTGCCTGCCTCTCTGCCTGCCTGTGATCTGCCTGCCAGATTTCTCTCTCTGTCAAATAAATAAATAAAACATTAAAAAAAAAAAAAAACAGAAAATAACTGAATGCAGGGAATGGGGTTATAACATCGTTGGAAGTTCTAGAGGGCATCAGAAGGGAAGCGGGTGTTAGCACATCAGGAACCCCAAGGGGCCATGCGGTTCTGCCCAAAGTGGTGGGACATTTGCAGCAGTTGCTGGCTCTGACACTTAGCCTGCAGGCAGTCACACTGCCCGTCACCACTGCTGCTGGAGCCAGAAGTCCAAGGGCTTCTGCTGACATCCAGCTTCTCATCATGTAAGACTTCCTCCCCTTAGAAGATCCCACTGGAAACCAGCTATAAGGGAGTCTGGGAACTGTAGCTCCCAAGCTTTCCACTCAGGGGGACGGGACAAGTATAGGACTGAGGACACCCAGATAATAACACATGATGCATCATATGGATCAAAGATAAAGGACTTCATTACTTACAGCTCAGCAGGCAGCATGACGTTCACGTTCACATCAGTCCTCTTTACGGCCCCCGCAAGTGCTACAGGTCATGATCTAGTGGTCAACATTAGACACTACATACCCTACAGGTTTGTGTCCAGTTTAGGAGACCCACACTTTTGGAAATCCCAAAGTTTAAAGGGGACTACAAGCAAACCCGCTCAACCTTTGTTCCAGAGGGAGAGATTATCTTTATTATCCCAAACAGCAAACAAATCTGCCCCCTGCCTTAGGATAGAAACCATCACTATCTTCCAAGATTTTGTCATAAAAACACCCTTGAAAAAAACAGTTGGGAACAAAAGCTCATATAAAATATGCAGAAACACAAGATACCAATGAAGAATTGTCTCCCACAAAGTCAGCCATTAGACTTTTTAAACAACACTAGGAAAAATATTAGGGAAGCATTACCTGTACCAAAGAAAGACATTCCTTCAACTGTGAAAGTTGGTCCTTTACTGAGTGCACTATCCTCCCTTCCAGCCAAATCAGAAGGTCAAAGCTAATGATCATTGGGGTGGCAGACGTTAAAATATACCATCTTCTTTTCTCAATTGAATTACCCTACAGTGTAGCATCGTTTTAAAATCATTAGCAAGGGGCACCTGGGTGGCTCAGTCGTTAAGCATTTGCCTTCAGCTCAGGTCATGATCCTGGAGTCCCGGAGTCCCGGAGACCTGGGACCAAGCCTTGCATCCAGCTCCCTGCTCAGCCAGAAGCCTGTTTCTCCCTCTCTTACTCCCCCTGCTTGTGTTCTCTTTCTAGTGGTGTTTCTTTCTGTCAAGTAAATAAATAACATCTTTTTAAAAAGTAAAATTAAAATAAATAATTAGCAAATAGTCAAGAAGGAAGAGTAATTTAAAAAATGTCTGGATAAATGAGATTTCTTTTGGTAAACAATTTGACAAAGGACTACACCAGAAGAAGGACTTTAGAATCTCTCCAACAATTTTGTCTTAAGAGGTAGGTTTTGGGGCGCCTGGGTGGCTCAGTTGGTTGGGCGACTGACTTCGGCTCAGGTCATGATCCCGGAGACCTGGGATCGAGCCCCACATCGGGCTCCCTGCATGGCGGGAAGCCTGCTTCTCCCTCTCCCACTCCCCCTGCTCATGTTCCCTCTCTGGCTGTGTCTCTCTCTGTCAAATAAATAAAATTAAAAAAAAAAAAAAAAAAGAGGTAGGTTTTGTGGGAGGTTTTTTTTGTATAATTGACACTCAATGTTACCTTAGTTGCACATGTACAACATAATGATTTAACATCTTCATATATTATGCTATATTCACCATAAATGTGGCTACCATCTATCACCATACAATGCTATTACAGTACCATTGACTACATTTCCTATGCTCTACCTTCTGTGACTTGTTCATTCCATAACTAGAAACCTGTATTTTCCACTCCTCTTCACCCATTTTGCCTATCCTCACACCCCATTTCCCTCTGGCAATCATCAATTTGTTCTCCATAGTAATAGGTCTGGTTCTGCTGTTTGTTTGCTTATTCATTTGTTTTGTTTTTTAAATTCCACTTAGCAGTTAACCCATATGGTATTTGTCTTTCTCAGTCTGATTAATTTCACTTCGTATATTACCCTCAAAGTCTATCCATGTTGTTGCAAATGGCAAGATTGCATCCTTTTATATGGCTGTGTAATATTCCATTGTACACATATACCACATTTTTATCTTTCAAAAGACACAGGTTGTGTCCATATCTTGGCTATTGTAAATCACACTGCAATAAATGTAGGGGAGTAAATATTTCTTTGAATTATTTTTATTTTCTTTGGACAAATGCCCAATAGTGGGATTATTGGATCACATGGTATTTCTATCTCTAATTTTTTGAGAGACCTCCATTCTGTTTTTCCACAGTACTTGCACCATTTACATTACCACCAATAGTGCACAAGAGTTCCATTTTCTCCACCTCCTCATCAACACTTCTTATTTCTTGTCTTTTTTATTTTGTCATTCTGACAGGTATAAGGTGATATCTCATTGTGGTTTTGATTTGTATCTCCCTGATGATTAGTGATGTTGAGCATTTGTATGTTGTCTTTAGAAAACTGTCTATTCAGCTAAGAGGTGGGTTTCTTGAAACCAGCGAGATGCTACCTTTCCAAAAATTTCCTGCCGACACTTATAACACAACTAAATGTGTAAATGTACCAGACTTACATTTGTTCATCAATTAACAGTTTTTCTTTTTGTGCACATGCCAAGCATTGTGCTAAGTAGTAAAGACAAAAGTTAAACAAGACAGAAAAGATCCTTGCCCTCATGAATATTACATTCCAGTGGGATAGGCAGGAAGGAAAGAAATACATAGATATAATAATGTTGATGTTGAGAGATGCTGGAAAGGAGATGAACAGGAGAACCACAACAGAGGCAAAGGTTTTAATCAGAGAAGGTGATTAAGGAGATACTGTCTGACAATATACCATTTATATCATCATAATGGATGAAAAAGACTCAGTTCTGCAAAGTGGCAGAAAGTGTGTTCCAAGTAGGACAAACATCCTGAGCAAAGACCTTGAGGCAGGAAAGTTCTAGAAATTGACCAAAGGCCTATATGACTACAGCCTAGTTTGTAAGAAGAGAATAAAGTAAAATTTAAGTGAAAAAAAAGCCACTATTTCCTTTATTAAAGAATCCTTTGTTTCCATTTATAAAACAATTAACAGAGTTTGATATTGGAAGCAGATAAAATTTTAATCTTTCTAAAGATTTGGAAGTTGTGCACACTCACAGTCTCTCTCTAGAACTGCCCCCCCACCTCCCTCCCTTACTAAAGTCATGGAAGAGTTTGCACTGACCCCGCCCCTCTGGATGTCATCAGGGTTACTAGAACACTTACTGCTGGTGACATCACCCACAGCTTCTCCAGACTTTCCAGGCACCATGGGACGGTGACTGCTGTGGCTTTGTGGTGGGCTCTCCTTGGTTCTTGAGAGTCCTCTACCCACCCCCACAAAACTCGGACATAATCCCCTCGAAAGGTTAAAGCCCTCTCCTCCCTGGAGGTTGAGGGGGTTGGATGGACAATTCTCCCCTCCCCTTCACCACCATTCGGTGGCCCAGGACTAGCTCCCCAGACAGGGCAGGCATATCCAGACACTTCAGAAAGCAATCAACATGTAGGAGGGGAGATGTTAGCATATAGCTGGGGCAGATGCTTCTTCAAGCCTCTTCATTCCAAACACCTCCCGTCCCACAGGAAGAATTCTCATCTCCTAGGTTCTCCTACTGCCCCAAGTCAGGAAAGTCACGGTTTTGAGTACCTTCCACCTCAGCCAAGGAGATAGTTGCCCATCTTACCTCCCAAGATCTTAGATGAGGATGAGTTTCAGTCCCACAGGTAAATGAGCATCCGTGTTCTAACTCCAGGTCCCTTTTTAAGTCTCACCAGTGAGAGCCGTGGGCCTGCTTGTTCCTTTCACAGTTTACCAACCTAACAGCCTGCCCACCGACTTTCTGGCAAGACTGACAAAAAGGCGTGCTGAGAGTTTGCTCAGTCCATGCCCAATCCTTAGAGCAACATCATCTTCCCCATCCAGGATCCTCACAAGCCCCCTAGTGAAGAGTGTGGACTTTGGACTCCCAGGGACAAGCAGGGACCGAGGTACCAAATACCCTTGTTCTAACACTTTAAGAGGCCTTAAATGGAAAAAAGAAAAAGCATGCTTAATAAAACCCTTCTCAAACTCCCCTTGATGAGTACATAATCTATAAGTATTTAAAAGAATAGACAGTATGCCTAAACCCCATGCAGCTTAGTTATCTATCTTCTTGGGAAAAAATGACTAATGATTCTATAACATTCCTTATATATTCCTAATGCCTAAATATACTCCATTCACACTTTTGTGGACTAAACTTGGTAACAAATATGATTAATGATCTGATAATCCCTACCAACAGAAAACAAAAAATGAGATGAGAAATTCTTCTTTGTTAACTTGTTGGGGAGTAAGAGTTCCTGTCCCATTCAAGGGTCCCCCCAGGGGACTAAGAATCAAATTGACATGAGACATATTAACAGTTGAAAATCAAATGTACTAGTGTACACAGAGAGAATCCACCCAGACATGGAAATTCCAAAGATGGGAGAAATCAGGTAGATAGGTCATTCTGAATTAAAGAGAAGGGAGCAGGGGTCTGGGATTTCAGAGGAAAGAAATGTATTTCCCAGGGTGATAAGAAGAGGAGATGTTTGGTACTTAGAAGTTTGCCCTGCAATACAGATGGGTCACTCAGATAAAATTTATCTCTACTAGTAACCCTTATTCTGGAAAAGACCCAAATTTAAATTCTTCTATGTAGTTAAAGCAGTGAAAAAGTTTCTCTTGAGCGCACAGGTTCTTGATGGCCCCTAACCTTCACTAACCCTTGAGCCCACAGGGTCTTGATGGCTCAGGATCATCTCTACTCCACAGTGGCCCATCTTGGGGTGGCCTGTCATTAGCCTCTACATCTCCAAGGAGGCTTCTCTCCTGCAGAGACTGACACTTCTCATTGCAAAGACACTGGACATACCTACTTCAGCCCAGAAGGGTTCTTTGAGTTAGCTTACCAAAAACCTGTGTTCATATTCAAAGTTGCTGGGCACAGCTTTTATCATCAGCAGTAGGAAATCAAGAAACCTTCCATACAGTTCATCATTTCTATCCCAGTTTCTATTTTTACTGAAGTACACAATTCAATAATAGTAATGTGCTTTAGTTAAAAAAAAAAAAAAAAGGAAACGGAGTTAGGCAATAAATGAAGACCATCTAAAGAGAAGAGGATCTTGGCATTGGTTTTCTCCTGGTTTTTTCCTATTTTCAGACACAGTATGGTTTACTGTTGCTACTAAAATACAAGCAAACTGATAGCTCAATACAGTGCCTTTGTTGGGACTAGCCAGCTGAATCATTAGAAAACGGATTTCTTCTGTTCTGTTTCATGTTTCTCTAAAATGGTGCCCAGTTTGTGGTGGTAAATTGTTTTTAAATGATAGGTTCTCTGAGACCAATAATGCATGAACCCTCCTCCTCTTGAAGATTAATACAATTTTCTGCTCCATCTATCTCACTGTGGAAAATGGCGGCAGTGGTGGAAGTTACAGCAGGCTGGGAAAGCTGGTAAGACCCGGCCATCTGCGCCTGGATCAGTTTCAGAGCTCTTTTAAAGTGAGTCTGGGTGAACAGAGGAGATTTGTTTAAAACACTTTGTCATGCTGCAAGGCCAGCAACTAGCTGGGCAGGCGGAGGATGAGACAGGGTTATAGGCCCCTAGATAGTTCATCAGAGAACTTGTATTAGTAAATCAGAAATCACACAGCTGAAACAGAGAAGCAAACAAGCAAACCAAAAAAAAAAAAAAAAAAAAAAAAAAAAAAAAAAAAAAAAAAAAAAAAAAAAAAAAAACCAGGGCAAAAAATGCTATTGTAAAAGTGATTTAAAGAAACTCTCTACTCCCCACCAGAGGAAAGGTTTTTTAATGGCTTCTCATTTTTATTCACATATGCTGTTATGTAACAAAAATAAAGAAAGTA
Source organism: Spilogale gracilis (assembly GCA_004023965.1). Classification (NCBI taxonomy): domain Eukaryota; kingdom Metazoa; phylum Chordata; class Mammalia; order Carnivora; family Mephitidae; genus Spilogale; species Spilogale gracilis. The sequence continues at coordinate 4,035 of PITA01021990.1, read as the reverse complement.
ATGCTCAGAGGTTGTCTTGGGGGCACAAACACTTCACAAGTCTCTCAAAATATGTGAGAGAAGATTGTGAGTAAATATACTGCTTCTATAGGATGTTATACAATTTGCTAGACTTCGATGTATGTAGAAGTGAAAAAAGTGTATATGAAGAATATGTGTCTTTTTTTTAAACCTTACTATCCACAAATAAGGAAAAGGCTCCAATATATTACAATATAAAATTAGAAAGTATAACGGAAGATGAAAGTAAATGAGCTTTCATTTCATATTTAAAATAACAATGTTTCGCATTGAAATAAATTTCTACCTTAAAGTACAGCATATGTTATAAAAAGAAAAGAGTTTTCTCCTATCTTGTGGAGAGGGTGCAGATGTGCCCAGATGGAGAGCTATTTATTCTACTCCTCAAACATTCATTAAGTATTAAAACTTATAGAACATTTTCACATAGTCAAATGTCATAGATGGACTTGATTAAATTATAAATGTTAACATTATGTAAGAATTTTGTGGGAAATTTGTACGGTTTCAATTTGATTGCTATCATAAAATTTGTAGCAATTTCAAGTAATCCAAAGATTCTGTACAAGTGAATGGAAAGTCCACTTGATCTGATAAATTGGCTTCAGGTACGAAATCACCAGACATCACTGAGGCTGGCCTCAAGTAGAATCATCCCTCCATCCTTAAATGGTGAAAAATGGATTATGATTATATTCTTCAGTCTCACACACACAAAAAAATCAGTTTTATTAGAGGCACTTCTCCCTGTTTCTCCCAGTGCAGACCACGAGCAACCACCGCATGCGTGCGCGTGCACACACAGTGATCAGCAGCTTCGCCAAGGTGCTAAGCCTGGACCACCATTCAACCTGTCCCCAGGTCAATCTTTGCCACCCCACAGTTTAAAACAATAGGTAGATCCTGCATAGTTAACAATACTGTTGGAATACTCATACTCACCTCAAAATTACAGTTGATGAATTTACAGTCTAGCAATTCTAAATCTGACAACATCTACCCAATCCGGGTCCAAATCCTGACCTTATGACTTACAGCCTCTGCCACCTCGGAGTCATCCCTTATTCCTCTGAGGCTCACTCTCCTTGTCTGTAAAATATAATTGTATCAACTTTGTGCATTGTTGAGAGAATTATAGATAATCGAAGTAAGGTGCACAGCAACAACGGACTGAACACTAGGGCTCAGTCATTTAACGCTTGTTAAGCTCTGGAGGCTTTGTGAATGGGATTTTCTCATTTTGGCTCTTTGCACAGAGTCTTCTTATACCATTAAAAAAAAGTTATAAATTGTTAAATGGGAGACTGATTTGGTCACTCTGAAGTGGCCTGCCTTCTCTTTTCCAGGTTTATTTCACTGTTTAATTCCATCTGGATTGGAAGGGATGTGGGTGTTCTAGGGTCATGCCAACGCGGGACCACAATGGCTTAAACAGAAACTTAACCGTCTCCCAGTTCTGGAGGCTAGAAGTCCAAGAGCAAAGCACCGGCAAAGTTGGGGGGTCCTTCTGAGGACTACGCAGAAGAGTCTGCTCTAGCTCTCTTCCCCAGCATCTGGCATTTTGCTGGCCATCTTTGCCATTCTGTGGCTTGTTAACACATCACCCCAATCTCTGCCTTCACATGGTATTCTTTCCATTGGTGTGTCTGTGTCCAAATTTCCCCTTTTACAAGGACACTAGTAATACTGGACTAGAGCCCGCACTCATCCAGTATGACTTCATCTTTGATGACATCTGCAAGGGCACTTAGGACCTCAACATATCACTTGGGGGGAGTGGGGGCGGAGTTGTACAATTCAACCTAGAACAGAAGGTTATAAGACTATCCTCATTTCCATGAGCTTTCTGGACCATAAACTCCAAAGGAAATAAGCAGGACCTAATTATAACTCTGCTTGTCAGCCTTTTCACATTGCAAGCCGTCTGTGCTCCACCACGAATGTGTAGCATTCTATACATAACAGGAAGGATCTGACCTTCCTACAGAAGAGCAGATCTTTCTAGAATTCTATCCTTTTATTTTTTTAAATAGTAACACCACAATTAATGTCTTAAATGTATTGTTTACTTTGATCTCTTACAATTCATAGTTCGGCTAACAATCACTTCATTGACAAGATGGGATTTCAGAAATTCTGCAACTGGAAATAAAAAAACATGATATCACTTGACCCAAAACCTAACAAAGAGCTTAACCTAAATATGTGAGCATTTTTGCGGTTGCTCAAAACAAGGGAGCCAAAACCCTGAGGCTGGGAATTTTCTTCGGGTTGATTTTTCTTATTGCAGTTTTCTGTTATTAGAAATGATCCAGGGGCACCTGGGTGGCTCAGTGGTTAAGCCCCTACCTTCAGCTCAGGTCATGATCCCGGAGACCCGGGATCGAGCCCCACATCGGGATTCCTGCTCAGCGGGAAGCCTGCTTCTCCCTCTCTCACTCCCCCTGCTTGTGTTCCCTCTCTGCCTGTGTTTCTCTCTACCAAATAAATAAAATCTTAAAAAAAAAAAAAAGAAATGATCCATATACAGAATTCTTTTAATGAAGGAGAGCGGCGGGCACAAAAAATTTGCAGGAATACTAAAAGAGGCCTCCCTCTGTGCCTCTCAGCTACCCAGTTCCCCCCACTGGAGGTAACGGCTGCTGCCAGGGTTTTTGGTCTCTACAATTAGAAACAAAGATGCCTGTAAACTCCTACCAAAGATAGAGCTGTGGGCTGTCTAGCACCTGGCTTGTTTTCTCTTTACCTTGTATCTTGAAGATCCTGCCGTATCAGTAGCTGTTTTATTAGTTGTAACAACAGCTGCACTCATTGTATTCCAGAGTCAGGATTCCTCCTGGGCAGGAATTTCATCTACACAAGTGATGCAGTGTTCTCACAATACTATAACAGGCCCCCTCTGGGCCCCCTGCCCTCCCACACCCGCTAAAACTGAGAAGGCAGGTTTGTGCCCAACACACAGTATCAGGTGGGAAGATGGACAGACTTATTCAGGACTTTCAGTGGCACCACTGTACTGGAAAGTTCTGGTTGATAACTTGCAGTTTAAAAAAAAAATAAAAATCAGGTTCAGGAATTGTTGCTTCCCTGCGGGGGCCTCCCCTCCTGGTTCCTTCACTAGTGGAATTTGCAAGTGAAGTGACCGTTAATTCCACCACCATTGCTAACAGCCATAGCCACCCCACCTGATAGCTGGACTAGGATTTATGTGAGATTTCCCTATTGTTGAACACTTAGGCGATTTGTACTTGTTAAGCATTCAAGACAATGCTGGAATGCCCCCCCACCTTTGGGGGAGGGCACAAATTGCCAGTTTGACCCCCAGGAATAAATTAAACATTTGTTTTTAACATTTGAGAGCATGAGTCACCTTGAGAATCTGATGGAACTTTCACCTCTCCTCAGAAAAAAAAGGCAAATACACACAAAAATTTTCAAGCAGTTTTAGGGAGACTCTCCACAAAATGACCCCAGGTTAAGAACCTAGCATCAGGGGCGCCTGGGTGGCTCAGTTGGTTGGGCGACTGCCTTCGGCTCAGGTCATGATCCTGGAGACCCGGGATCGAGCCCCACATCGGGCTCCCTGCTCGGCGGGAAGCCTGCTTCTCCCTCTCTCACTCCCCCTGCTTGTGTTCCCTCTCTGGCTGTGTTTCTCTCTGTCAAATAAATGAATAAAATCTAAAAAAAAAAAAAAAAAGAACCTAGCATCAGTTATGCTCCTATCAACATGTAAATGCCTCTTCATTCTTCCCCAACATTTTACTGATTTGACAGATGAAAAAAAGTATGCCGCTCTTAATTTTTTGATTGCTGATTGTTAGGGCCTGCTTAGCCTGAAGGCCGGCAGAACAGGCTCTGAAACTTCCTGGCGACTTAGGCCTCTGCATATCTAAGACCCCCTGGTGATTGATGCCTTTACAAGGCCTGTGTTAACCAAATGGAGGCAGATTGGTCAAGGAACCATCTGTGCATCTTGCTTCCTTGCCCCAGTACCGGAAATGTGTGAGTAGTTCA
>PITA01021989.1:0-31150 GCA_004023965.1 Spilogale gracilis | reverse complement strand
AATCTTATTGCTTTTGGTGTAATTGCAAAAGAGATTGATTCCTTGATTTCTTTTTTCTGTTGCTTCATTATTGCTGTATGGAAATGCAACAGATTTCTACACATTGATCTTATATCTGGCAACTTTGCTGGATTCATGTATGAATTTTAGAAATTTGTTAGGGACTTTCATGTTTTCTACATATAGCATCATATTTTTTGCAAATAGTGAAAGTTTGGTTTCTTTGTTGCCAATTTTGATGCCTTTTATATCTTTTTGTTGTCTGATTCCTGAGTCTCCAATTTCCAGTACTATGTTACATAGTAGTGGTAAGAGTGGACATCCTTTTTTTGTTCAACTATAGGAGAAATTCTCTCAGTTTTTGCCCATTGAGGATGATATTAGCTATGTGTCTTTAGTATATAACCTTTATGATGTTGAGGTACATTCTGAAGCCAGAATTACCATGATTTCAAAACAAGACAAAGACCCCACGAAAAAGGCAAATTATAGGCCAGTATCCCTGGATGAACACGGATGCAAAAATTCTCAATAAAATACTAGAAAATTAAATTCAACAGTACACTAAAAGAATTTTTCACCTCCATCAAGTGGGATTTATTTCTGGGCTATGGTGTGGTTCAGTTTTCTCAAACCAATCGACATGATATATCATATAAATAAAATAAATTATAAGAGCTGCATGATCCTGTATAGATGCAGAAAAAGCACTTGACAAAATAGAGCATCTTTTCCTGACCTCTATTTCTAAACTTCCCACTTGCTTGTTTCTTATCTACACACTAATGTAGATGCAAAGAAGCATATGACCATATTTAAGAAGTATCCATATAATGACCTACTCCATAAAATTAGTGAGAGTTTTGAGACCACAGAGACTTTGTACAAATGATAGTATTAGGGATGTTTATGATACCATCACATAATTGGATGAGAGGATAACATGTGGGAGGAAGTGAGGCTAGAGAGGCAAGATGATGATGAAAAGTTCCTAGACATAATCTAGGGAGGGAAACGAAACAACAGAGACTTTGAACACAGAAACAAACTGAGGGACTTGGAGGGAGGGGGTGGAGGGATGGGAGAGCCTGGTGGTGGGTACTGGGGACACCTAAAGCATGGAGCACTGGGTGTGGGGAATGGGGAATGAATCTTGAAACACTGGAAAAAAAATTTTAGTAACAATAATAAAAAAAAAGAATGGTCCAGTTTCATTCTTCTGCATGTGGCTGTTGAACTTTCCCTGTACCATTTATTGAAGAGACTGTATTTTTTCCCTTGGATATTCTTTCCTTATCAGTCAGAAATTAGTTGACCATTGAGTTGTGAGTCCGTTTCTGGGTTCTCCATGCTGTTCCATTGAACTATGTGTCTGTTTTTGTGCTGCTAGCATGCTGCCTTGATGATCACATCTTTATAATATAATTTGAAGTCAGACATTGTGATACCCCTATCTTTGGTTTTCTTTTTCAACATTCCTCTAATAATTCAGGGTCTTTTCTAGTTCTATACAGCTTTTAGGATTCGTTATTCCAGCTCTGTGAAAATGTCAGTGTTATTTTTATAAGAATTTCTTTGGAAGTGTAGATTTTTCTGGGCATCAAAGACATTTCCATAATGTCTTTCTTCAAATTTATGAGCATGGAATGTTTTTCCATCTCTTTGTATTTCCTCAATTTCTTTCATAAGTGTTCTGTAGATTCTAGAGTACAGATCCTTTACCTCTTTGGTTAGGTTTATTCCTAGGTATATCTTACGATTTTTGGTGTCATTGTAAATGAAATCAATTCCTTAATTTCTATCTTCAGGCACATTGCATAGAAATGCAACTGATCAGTGCATTGATTTTATATCCTGCCACACTGCTGAATTGCTGTATGAGTTCTAGTAATCTGTGTGTGGAGTCTTGGGTTTTCTACATAAAGTATCATGTCATCTGCAAAGAAAATGTTTGACTTCTTTGTCAATTTGAATATCTTTTTATTCCTTTTTGTTGTCTGATAGCCTCAGCAATCAGTTATACTTTAGATAACTTCTTGGGCCTCCAATTTTTCAGGGATTTCGACAATAGGATCCAAAAAGTTTCCTTTTAAGTCTAACATTATATGATTATTTTGAGTAAAATTACTAATTTAAGGTAAAAGTAAAATTAGATCATTTTTTATAAGGGTGTAACTTTTTTGAAGATTTTCCCAGAAAAGACTGCTAATATGAGGATGTGAGGTAAAGAATATCTTAGGGTAAAACTACTTGATTTTTTTTTTTAATTTTTTACAACAAAGGCACATGGAAGATTCCCTCCAAAAAATACACATGGAAGCTAAAAGGAAAAACTTGTATTTGTTAAGTCTCCTGTTACTTTCTCACATTAAAAGATAATAAATAAGACTGGGGGATGGATGAGTGTTTCCTCACCCAGGGATTTTAGGCAACTCAGTATTATTGCATAATGATAGATCCAATAATGGTTTAATACTTCAAGTCCCAGGACCCATAAAGAAAGGCCAAGGAATCAATTTGGCCTGGGAAAAATTAGTTAAATAGTAGACTTCTAAAGTCACAGTGCTTAGCTTCAAAATATAATTTAGATGTTTTTATTGATTTGCCTTTAATATTTCTATTTATTGGCCCTAAAAACATTAGTTATTGTTTCCAGAATTTAGAATTTTTAAAGTACTGTAAAAAGGAAAAAAAAAGATAAAGGGAAAAGTACCAGTTGTGCCCTAAGTGTTAGTGATACTATGAACATAATCTATTTTTTTACTCCTTCCATAGTTATTTTAATACTTCTCATTATCTTGTTGGATTTTTTTTAGTTCTAATTTGTTTTATTTTTTCAGTGTTCCAAGATTCATTGTTTATGCCCCACACCTAGTGCTCTATGCAATTCCTGCCCTCAATACCCACCACTAGGTTCATCCACCACCCCCCCAAAACCCTCAGTTTGTTTGTCAGAGTTCAAAGTCTCTCATGCGTTATCTCCCTCTTTTATTTACCCCAGTTCGCATTTCCTTTCCTTCTCCTAATGTCCTCCATGTTACTCTTTATGTTCCACAAGTAAGTGAAACCATATGACACTTGACTTTCTCTGCTTGGCTTATTTCATTCATCATAATCTCCTACAGTACCATACATGTTGCTACAAAAGTTGGGTATTCATCCTTTCTGATGGAAGTATAATATTCCATTGTATATATGGACCATATCTTCTTTATCCATTCATCTGTTGAAGGGCATCTTGACTCTTTCCATAGTTTGGTGATTGTGGACATTGCTGCATGAACATTGGGGTACATATGGCCCTTGTTTTCACCATAATCTATTCTAAATCTTTTTTTTTAAATTTATTTTGACAGAGAGAAACATAGCCAGAGAGGGAACACAAGCAGGGGAAGTGAGAGAGGGAGAAGCAGGCTTCCCACCGAGCAGGGAGCCCGATGTGGGGCTCGATCCTGGGTCTCCGGGATCCTGACCTGAGCCAAAGGCAGTCACTCAACCAACTGAGCGACCCAGGCACCCCTCACCATAATCTATTCTAAAGAAAGCTATGAACTATGCTCACACAAAACATATGAACATATATGAGTTAGTAAAATAAAATGGCCTAAAGGTAAAACATTAGCAAGTGGCAGGCAAACTCTAACTAGAAGACATCCTTAACATGATATAATTTCACCCCAAGGTAAATTTGAACAACGTAAGTGGCTGTGGGCAAACATATGTACCCCCAAGAGGCAGTTCTCTCAACATTGCACATAATTGAGGGCAAAGGAGAGAATATTAGTCCAGGACAAGCTCTAGACATTTTAAAGGGTCTTTAGTTATCATTAAAAATGCATAAAGTGCATAAAATTAAGAAGAAAGTATAAATATTCTGTAACATCACATCCAGATATTTAACTCTTATCAGCATTGTGGTTTATTATATTCAGTGGTGAACAGATGAGCTTTAGAGGAGGACTAACTATTCTGAAAGTTAAGATGCCTTTGGAGTGAGACTTCTAAGTAGAAAATGAAAGACCTCTCTTCACTCTATAAAATAGGAAGCAAACTATCTGCAAACTATCACATTATTTGCTAAGAGACTTTTTTTTTCTATTACTAAGTGTAAGCTCCTCAAAGATAAGGATTATACCATTTTTTTAATCTTTGGATCCTCAAGAACTATTATAGTACTGGTGCACAAAGACAATAGATTTTTTTAATTATCAGAGGCAAATAAATGATACTAATGTTAAGAAAAAATAACAAAGATCAGAACAGGAGACTAGCAGAACTTCTAATGAAAGTGGAAAAGTCTTGTGAAGTAAATGGAAATTAGGGAAGGGTAAAGAGGGATAGACCCATGCCTGAGTTCACAAATGACAGGCAAGATGACAAGTGGCTCTCTCATGCTTCATTAATCTCCATTCGACTTTATAATTAAAATGGTAAATAAATTACATAAAAATTGACATTTGATATGAGAGACTCTTTTAGAGGTCTTGGAAAAATATGGAGTTGAAGTGCTTGAAGAATCACAGAAAACAGAAATGCCAAACTTCTGGAAATATGAATACACTAAAAAAATAGAAGGGAATGTTAAATATTATGACCTAGATACCCAAAAAATTTCAGCAGAAATTTATAATAGATTATTAGGCAAACCCAGGCTGATTTGTTTGAATGCTGGCTTACCACTTTCCAGCTGCATGGCTTTTAATAAATTATAAAACCTCTCTGTGCCTGTTTCCTCAGCTATAAAATTTATATACCCTTAGTGCCTAATTTATATGAATGATTTTAATATTTAGTTACCTTAGCAAGAGAAGAAAGAAACAGAAAAGACTACAAAAACAATCATAAAACAAATAACATGGCAATAAGTGCATACATGTCAAAAACTGCTTTGAATATAAATGGAAATAATTGTTTCAAGTAAAAGATATTAGGTGATTGGATGGATAAAAAAACAAAGACCTACCTAATTGTTGCCTACAAGAGAATCACTTCAAACCTAAACTCACATGCAGACTGAAAGTGAAGAGACGGAAAAAACATTAACCATGCAAATAGAAGTGAAAATAAAGCCTGAGTACCAATATGTATATTGGACAAAATAAGCTTTAAAATGAGTACTGGATGTTATATGCAAACAATGAATCTTTGAACACTACATCAAAAACTAATGATGTACTGTATTGTGACAAGCATTACATAAAAAAAGATTGTAACAACAGACCAGGAAAGACACTACATAATGATAAAGGGAATAATCTAATAAGAGATGTAACCATTGTAAATATTTATGAACCCAACATGGGACCACCTAAATACATGAATCAACTATTAAGAAGCATAAAGAAATAAACTGACAGTAATCCAATAATAATAGGGGACTTTCATACCCTACATGCATCAATGGATAGATTCTTCAGACAGAAAATAAGGAAACGGTGGCTTTGAATGACATATTGGACCAGATGGGCCCAACAGATATATTTAGAACATTCCATCCAAAATCCTGGAATATTCTTTTTTTATAATAATTTATTTTATTTTTTCAGTGTTTCAAGATTCATTGTTTAATGCCCCACACCCAGTGCTCCATGCAATACATGCCCTCCTTAATACCCACCACCAGGCTCACCCATCCTCTCACCCCCATCCCATACAAAACCTTCAGTTTGTTTCTCAGAGTCCAAAGTCTCTAATGTTTTGTCCCCATTTCTGATTTATCTCAGTTCACATTTCCTTTCCTTCTCCTAATGTCCTCCATGTCATTCCTTATGTTCCATAAGTAAGTGAAACTTTATGACACTTTACTTTCTCTGCACAATCTCCTCCAGTACCATACAAGTTGCTACAAAAGTTGGATATTCATCCTTTCTGATGGAGGCATAATATTCCATTGTATATATGGGCCATATCTTCTTTATCTATTTGTCTGTTGAAGGGTACCTTGGCTCTTTCTACAGTTTGGTGATTGTGGCCATTGCTGCTATAAACATTGAGGTACATATGGCCCTGCTTTTCACTACATCTGTATCTTTGAGGTAAATATGCAGTACTGCAATTGCAGGATCATAGGGTAGCTCTATTTTTAATTTTTTGAGGAATCTCCACACTGTTATCTAAAGTGGCTGCATCAACTTGTGTTCATGTTAGAAGTCCTAGCAACAGCAATCAGACAACAAAAAGAAATAAAAGGTATTCAAATTGGCCAAGAAGTCAAACTCTCTCTCTTCTCAGATGAAATGATACTTTATGTGGAATATTCTTTTCAAATGCGCATGGAACATTATCCAGAATAGCTCACATGTTAAGCCACAAAACACATCTCAATAAATTTAAAAAGTTTGAAACCATACCATGCATTTTTCCAAGTACAATAGGATATGAAAGTAGAAGTCAATCACAATTACAAATCTGGAAAGGACACAAATACATGGAAGCAAATCAGCATGCAGTGAGTGGGTCAATCAAGATATCAAACAAGAATTTTACTCATATATGGAACACAAACAACAGCACCAAGCTATAAAACAAGAATTTCACTCATATATGGAAGAGAGTGAAATCTAAAGGGGGAGTAATCAAAGAAGGAGACTAACCATGAGACACTATGGGCCCTGAGAAACAAAATGAGGGTTTCAGAGGGGAGGAGGGGGGAGAGGAGGGGAAAGCTGGGTGAGGGGTATTAAAGAGGATATGTGTTGTGATGTGCACTGGATGTTATACATAACTAAGAAATCCTTGAACACTACCTCAAAAACTAATGATGTACTATACAATGGCTAAATGAACATAAAAAATAAAATAAAAGCACAGATAGCAAATTAACACCTCATGGATGTATTTATTTTATTCCCAAGAAATATATATATAATCACTGTTAAAAAATACATGAATACAAAGTGAAAGCACAATGGTACAAAATATTTGGGATGCAATAAAAGCTGTTCTAAGAGGGAAGATTGTAGCAATGCAAGCCTACCTTAAGAAGCAAGAAAAATCTCAAATAATCTAATCTTACACTGAAAGAAACTAGAAAGAGAAGAACAAAGCCCAAAGCCAGTAGAAGGAAACAAATAATAAGATTAGAGCAAAAATAAATTGAATAGAAGCTAAACAACAGCAACAAAACAATAGAAGAGATTTTAAAAATGAGGAACTAATATAAAAAATGAGGAACTAGTTCATTGGAAAGAATAACAAAATTTAGTCAGTCCTTTATCTGAACACATCAAAAAAGGAAAAGAGATAACCACAGAAATACAATGGATTTTAAGAAAATATTGTGAAAAATTACATGTCAAAATGTTGGACAACCTAGGAGAAATGGGTAAATTCCTAGAAACAAGAGTTTTCCAAAATTGAATCAGAATAAAATAGAAAATTTGAACAGACTGATTCCTAGCAATGACATTGAATCAGTACTAAGAGAACTCCCAATAGTCTAAGACCAAAATTCTTCACAAGTGAATTCTACTGAACATTTAAAAAAGAATTAATACCCATTATTCTCAAACTATTACAAAAAAGAGAAGAGAAATGACAGCTTCCGAATTCATTCTACAAGGCCACAATTACCTCAATACCAAAACACTGAAAAAATGTAATAAAAATAAAATTAAAAAATAAAATAAAATTACTTTCTCAAGACAAAAATAAAATAAGCAAGGAAGAAATTAAACATCCACTCACTATCTGCAAATGACCTGTTACTCTATATTGAAAACCCAAAAGACTCCACAAAAAAATTGCTAGAACTGAAACACAAAGTTAAAATCACAGGTTACAAAAGCAACGTACAGAAATCTACTGCATTTCTGTATAACAATAAAAAAGCAGCAGAAAATGAAATTAATGACTCAATCCCATTTCAATTGCACCAAAAACCACAAGATACCTAAGAATAAACATAACAAAGAAGGTGAAAGACCTGAATTGAAAACTATAAAACATTGATGAAAGAAATTCAAGATGACACAAAAGAAAAAATGGAAAAGCATTCCATGCTTATGGATTGGAAAAAGAAATATTTTTAAAATGTCTATTCTGTCTAAAACAAACTACACATTGAGTGCAATCCCCATCAAAATATTGTCAACATTTTTCACAAAGCTAGAACAAACAATCCTAAAATTTGTATGAAACCACAAAAGAATACCCAAAGAAACCTTGAAAAAGTAAAGCAAAGTTGGAGACATCATGATTCAGGACTTCAAGTTATATTACAAAATTGGAGTAATCAAAACAGTATGGTAATTTATTTCTAGGACCTCTTCTAAGTTCTTTACAAGTACTACCTCATTCAATCCTGATTTTTCTGTGAGGTGGGTGCTTTATAATCCCCATTCTACAGATGAGGACACTGAAGCATAGATAGGTTAATCAACTTGTATAAAGTTGTAACTAGCAAGGGCAGAGCCTACACTTGAACCCAGGCCATCTAGCTCCAGAGTCCCTGCTCCTCACTGACACATTGTGCTATCTCTCCATGGAACAATAGAAAGGATATATACACCAGGCTATCCTGTAAATTGTGCCATGGTATTTGTGTGCTTGGTACGAATATGAGTATGAGTCACTCCTACTCTCTTGGAGCCCACAATTCACCATAGGAATGAGACAGAAATCCAGCAAAGTACAGTAAGATTGATTTCAGAGGCTTGAGTGAAGGAGGCAGAGGCAGATGTGATGCTGTTTGGTTAGTGGAAGGGGGAGGCAAAGTGAAGATGCAAGTAAAGCCTTGAAGGAAATTTGGACTAAGAATTTTAGGATGCTTGTAAATTTACCAGAGAGAGAAGGGAGAGTGGATGAATCTGTATGTGAATTCCAGCTGGAATAAACAGGGGGTGCAGAGGTGTAGTGAGACTTCCAGTGGATATGAAGCTCGGGGATTCCCAGATTCCCACCTGAACTGAGCATTGCCACAAAGTAGAAGCAAACAGCATTATTACTTTTTTACACTGAACATGTGTTTCTTTTACAAAACTAAAACCAAATCTGTTTTATTTTTAAATGTATGGTAATGGCACAAAAATAGATCTATAGATCAATAGAACTCAATAAAAAATTGAGACATAAACATACAACTTCCTGGTCAAATAATCTTTGACAAAGCATAAAAGAATATCTAATGGGAAAGAGAATAGCTCCTTAACAAATGATGTTAGGAAAACTGGGAAACATGCAAAAGAGTGAAACTGGAACACTTTCTGGCAAACAGACACCTGAAGAGATGCTCAATATTAAGGAAATATAAATCAAAACTACAATCAGATATCACCTCACATCTGTCAAAATGTCTAAAATCAACAACACAAGAAGCAACATATGTTGGTGAGGATGTGGAGAAAGGGGAATCTCCTGCACTGTTGATGAGAATGAAAACCAGTGCTGTGACTCTGTAAAACAATATGGAAGTTCCTCAGAAAGTTAAAAACAGGGGCGCCTGGGTGGCTCAGTTGGTTAAGCAACTGCCTTCAGCTCGGGTCATGATCCTGGAGACCCAGGATTGAGTCCCACATCGGGATCCCTGCTCGGCAGGAAGCCTGCTTCTCCCTCTCTCACTCCCCCTGCTTGTGTTCCCTCTCTGGCTGTGTTTCTCTCTGTCAAATAAATAAAATGTTTAAAAAAAGAAAGTAAAAAACAGAACTACCCTAGGATCCAGAAATTGCACTAACAGGTATTTATTCAAATAATACAAAATATTAGTTCCAAGGAATATATGCACCCTTTTGTTTACAGCAGCATTATATATAGCCAAATTTGAAGACAGTACAAGTGTCCATTGAATAATTAATGGATAAAGAAGATATGAGCTATATACAATAGAATATTACTTGACCATTAAAAAGAATGAAATCTTGCCATTTGCATGATGTGGTTGGAGCTGCAGAGTATTATGCTCAGCAAAATAAGTTAACCAGAGAAAGACAAATGAGCATAAATTCCATTCATATGTGGAATTTAAGAAACAAAACAAATGAGTATGAAGGTAAAAAAAAAAGAAAGAGAGGCAAATCAAGAGAAAGACTCATAACTACAGAGAAAAAATAATGATTACCAGATAGGTGATGGGTGGGGGATGGGTTATCAGTGATGGAGATTAAGAAGTGTGTTGTATGGAGTTGTTGAATCACTAAACTATTCACCTGATATCACACTGTATATTGACTAATTAGAATTTAAATAAAATCTTTAAAGAGGAAAAAGTAGTGCCAATTATAAAGGGGGCAGAAAAGAGAAAACTATAGGATAATATCTCTGATGAACACAGATGTAAAAATCATCAACAAAATATTAGAAGACTTAATCTAACAATGTATTTTTAAAAATCATTCACCACAATCAAGTGAGATTTATTCCAGGGATGCAAGCATGGTTCAATATTCACAAATCAATCAATAAGATACATCATATCAAGAAGAGAAAATATAAAAACCATATGAACATCTCAATAAGTACAGAAAAAGCATTTGACAAAATACAAAATCTATTCATTTTAGAAATTTAACAACAATATAAGCTTAAAGGATACATATTTCAACATAATACAGGCCATATATGAAAAACCCACAACAAACATCATACTCAGTGGTGAAAATCCAAGAACTTTTCTTCTCTGATCAGGAACAAGACAAGGATGTTCACTTTTACCACATTTACTCAACTAGTACTGGAAGTTCTAGTCATAGTAGTCACTTGAGAAAAATAAATAGAGCACACCAATTTGGGTAAGGAAGAAGTAAAACTTTTACTATTTGCAAATTATATGACACTACTGTAAAATTTCCATGCCAAAAAAGTCTAGAACTTATCAGTAAGTTCAGTAAAGTTGCAAGATACAAAATTAATATATAGAAATATATTGCATTTCTATACCTTAATAATAAAGTAGCAGAAAGAGAAATTAAGAATCTAATTCACAATTGCACCAAAATAGTAAGATACCTAAGAATAAACTAAACTAAGGAATAAAACATCTATAGTCTGAATGCTATAAAATATTGATTAAAGAAATTGAAGATGACACAAACAAATGGAAAGATATTACATGTTCATGGATTGGAAGAAATGCTATTGTTAAAATGTCCATATTACTGAATGCAACCTAAGATTTAATGCAGTACTTATCAAAATACCAACACTTTCACAGAACTAGAAAAAATTATCCTAAACCATGTATGGAATGAAAAAAGATCCCAAGTAACAAAAGCAATCTTGAGAAAAAAGAACAAAGCTGGAGGTATCACAATCCCAGATTTCAAGCTAGACTACAACACTGTATTAATCAAAACAGTATGGCCTAGCACAAAAATAGGAACATAGATAAGTGGAACAGAATAGAGAGCCTAGAAATAAATGCACTCTTCTTTAGTCTACTAATTTATGACAAGGCTGGTAGAATATACAATGGGGAAAACACTGTCTCTTCAACAAAGTGTGTTGGGAAAACTGGGCAGCTACATGCAAAAAAAGGAAACTGGATCACTTTCATATACCATACACAGAAATAAACTCAAAATGTATTAAAGACCTAAACTTGAATCCTGAAGCCATAAAACTCCTAGGAGAAAATATAGGCAGTCACTTGACATCAACTGTATAAATATTTTTCTGGCTATGTCTCCTTTAACAAGGGAAACAAAAACAAAATTAAACAATTGGGACTATAGCAGATTAAAAGTTTTTGCATTGTAAAGAAACTATTAACAAAACAAAAAGGCAACCTACTGAATGGAAGAAGATATTTGCAAATGATATATCCAATAAGAGGTTAATATCCAAAATATATGAAAAATTTATACAATTCAACATCCCAAAACTAAATAATCTGATTAAAAATGGGCAGAGGACCTGAATAGACATTTCTCCAATAAGTCATACAGATACAGATAGTCAGTGGACACATGAAATGATGTTTAAAATTACTAATCGCTGTTCCCCAGTGCAAATCAAAACAATGAGATATGACTTTACACCTGTAAGAATTGCTAAAATAATAAAACACAAGAAATAATAAGTGTTGGTGATGATATAGAGAAGGAGAACCCTCGTGCACTATTGATGAGAATGAAAATTAATGCTGCTCCTGCGGAATGCATTTGTGATGAACCCTGAGTGTTGTATGTAACTGTTGAATCACTATATTGTACACCCGAAGCTAATATTGCCCTGTATGTTAACTAACTAGAATTCAAATAAAAATATTCTTAAAAGGCAAAAAAGAATATATTAACATTCTTAGTATATTAGGCAAATTTGTAAATTTCCTAACATTAGCTGCCATTGAATGCTCCTGGTCCCAACCTGCTTTTCTTTACTCTTAAATTTTGCCCTGGACTAAAGAAAGTGATGAAAGAATTTTTAGTTTCTCTCCAACTGTGCTATATTGACTTATTAAAAAATCCAAAAACATAAATTGTATGCCAATTCTGTTCTGGAGACAGTGTTATTTATCTCTGCATTCCCAGTGTCTAAGAGAGAGCTTTCGCCCTAGAGGGAATGACATTTTTGTGGTTTTTAGTTTTATGAAATCTAAAGAAGGTCAACAAGAGCTGGAAGAGTCTGGGAAAGAAAGACTTATGAATCAATGGAGGACTTCAATGGACTGTGTGGGTTTTAGATGCACAGAGGAAATAGGGAAGGCATTCTATATAATGAGAATAACATATATGGAGACAAGGGGATGGGATGGTAATAGAAGAAGACGGTAAGTTGATTCTAGAAGAAGGTGAATACGGTGTCAAGAAGTAGCAATGAAAATGGTACATAAGAAAGTCATAAGCAGAAGTTTATTTTTAATGAGTTTATATGGCACTAGACTATGTTCCAGAGAACTAAGATCATTTTCTTCTTTTTTTAAAGATGTTTTAAATTTATTTGACAGAGTGAGAGAGATCACAAGTAGGCAGAGAGGCAGGCAGAGAGAGAGGAGGAAGCAGGCTCTCTGCTGAGCAGAGAGCTCAATGTGGGCCTCAATTCCAGGACCCTGAGGTCATAACCTGAGCTGAAGGCAGAGGCTTTAACCCACTGAGCCACCCAAACACCCAGATCATTTTCTTATTTAATAGTTCGTAAACATTGCCTGTTTGCATTGCATTGTGACAAGAGTTCTGGAATAAAGAGATAAATAAGACACAGTCCCTTCCACTAAGGAGCTAAGAACTTAGTGGTCATAATTCAAGTGCAATATGAAACATGCTCCCCCCTCTGAAACACTATCTTGGAAAGGTGGCAGAGAAGGAATTGGTGGGAGATAGGTAGGGGAAAAAGGTGTCATCTGGTGAGAAAAATTGCTCTAAGTCCATATTATGTCCAAGACTATTCTAAGCATCACATAATAAACGTACCACCCAACCTATCTTGCATTTTATTATTCACACATTCATTCATTTTTTTTACTTTATATTTATTTTTATTTATTCAGTGTTCCAAGATTCATTGCCCATTTCCCACACCCAGTGCTCCGTGCAATAGTTGCCCTGAGTACCCAGCACCAGGCTATCCCATCCCCCAACCTCTTCCCTCCAAGAACCTCAGTTTGTTTCTATGTCCAAGTCTGTCATGTTTAATTTATCTCCCTGAATTACAGTACTTCCCATTTATTTTCCTTCTCCTCCTGTCTTCTATATTACCCATTATGCACCACAATAAGTGAAACCATGTGATACTTGGCTTTTTCTACTTGGCTTATTTCACTCAGCATAATCTCTTCCAATCCAGTCCATGTTGCTACAAAAATTGGGTATTCATCCTTTCTGGTGGAGCCATAGTATTCCATTGTATATATGGACCACATCTTCTTTATCCATTCATCTGTTGAAGGGCACCTTGGCTCTTTCCACAGTTTGGCAATTGTGGCCATGTTGCGATGAACATTGGGGTACATATGGCCCTTCTTTTCACTACATCTGTATCTTTGGGGTAAATGCCCAGTAGTGCAATTGCAGGGTCATAGGGTAGTTCTATTTTTATTTTTTTTTTGTTTTCATAGCCTCATTTTTTATTTGCAAAGAGTTAATTTAGTTCCATTTGTTTCTGCTACCTACATTTAGTGGACTTTTCTTTTTTATTTTTCTTTTTTTATTTTTTTTTATTGTTACTAAAATTTTTTTTCCAGTGTTCCAAGATTCATTCCCCATTCCCCACACCCAGTGCTCCACGCTTTAGGTGTCCCCAGTACCCACCACCTCTATTTTTAATTTTTTAAGGAATCTCCACACTGTTTTCCAAGCGGCTGCACCAGTTTACATTCCCGCCAACAGTGTAAGAGGGTTCCCCTTTCTCCGCAGCCTCTCCAACACTTGTTGTTTGCTGGCTTATTAATTTTGGCCATTCTGACTGGTGTAAGGTGGTATCTCAGTGTGGTTTGATTTGAATTTCCCTGATAACTACTGATGATGAACATTTTTTCATGTGTCAGTTAGCCATTTGTATATCTTCTATGCAGAAGTGCCTCTTCATGTCTCTTGCCCATTTTTTGATGTGTTTATCTTCTTTTTGGATGTTGAGTTTGGATAGTTCTTTATAGATCTTGGATATCAGCTCTTTGTTTGTAGTGTCATTTGCAAATATCTTCTCCCATTCTGTGGGTTGCCTCTTTGTTTTTTTGACTGTTTCCTTTGCTGTACAGAAGCTTTTTATTTTGATAAATGCCCAAAAGTTCATTTTGCCTTTGTCTCCTTTGCCTTTGGAGACATGTCTTGAAAGAAGTTGCTGTGGCCGATGTCAAGAGGTTACTGCCTATGTTCTCTTCTGGGATTTTGATGGATTCCTGCCTCACATTGAGGTCTTTCATCCGTTTTGAGTTTGCCTTTGTGTGTGGTGTAAGAGAATGGTCTAGCTTCATTCTTCTATATGTAGCTGCCCAATTTTCCCATCACCATTTATTGAAGAGACTGTCTTTTTTCCACTGGATATTTTTTCCTACTTTGTCAAAGATGATTTGACCATAGATTTGTGGGTCCATATCTGGACTCTCTACTGTGTTTCACTGGTCTATTTGTCTGTTTTTGTGGCTGTACCATGCTGTCTTGCTAATCACAGCTTTGTAATAAAACCTGAACTCAGGTAACGAGATTCCTCCAGCTTTGTTTTTCTTCTTCAGCAATTACTTAGCGATTTGGGGTCTTTTTTGATTCCATATAAATTTTAGGATTGTTTGTTCCAATGCTTTGAAGAATGTTGGTGGAATTTTGATCAGAATGACATTGAAAGTATCGCTTTCTCTAGGTACTATAGACATTTTAACAATCTTTATTCTTCCAATCCATGAGTATGGAATGCTCCTTCATCTTTTTGTGTCTTCTTGAATTTCTTTCATGAGAGTTCTGTAGTTCCTCAAGTACAGATCCTTGACTTCTTTGGTTAGGTTTATTCCTAAGTCTTATGTTTTCTGGTGCTATAGTAAATGGAATCAAGTCTCTGATTTCCCTTTCTATATTTTCATTGCTAGTGTATAAAATGCAACTGATTTCTGTGCATTGATTTTGTATCCTGCCATATTACCAAATTGTTGTATGAGTTCTAGTAGTTTGGGGGTAGAATCTTTTGGGTTTTCCACATAGAGTATCATTTCATCTGCAAAGAGAGAGAGTTTGATTTCTTTTTTGCCAAGCTTTTTGCCAATACCTTTTATTTCTTTCTGTTGTCGATTGCTGTTGGTAGGACTTCTAAAACTATATTGAACAGTCGTGGTGAGAGTTGCATCATGAGTCAATACAAACGTATGTATCAATAATCACTCTCAATGTGAATGGCCTAAATGCTCCAATAAAAAGGCACAGGGTGAAGATATTTGCAAATGACACTACAGACAAAGGGCTGGTATCTAAGATCTATAAAGAACTACTCAAACTCAACACCCAAAAAGAAGATGAACACATCAAAAAATGAGCAAGAGACATGAAGAGGCAATTCTCCATAGAAGATATACAAATGGCTAACAGACACATGGAAAAATGTTCAGTGGCACTAGCTATCAGGGAAATTCAAATCAAAACCACTCTAAGATACCACCTTACACCAGTCAGAATGGCCAAAATTAACAAGACAGAAAACAACAAGTGTTGGAGAGGCTGTGGAGAAAGGGGAACCCTCTTACACTATTGGAGGGAATGTAAACTGGTGCAGCCGCTTTGGAAAACAATGTGGAGATTCCCTAAAAAATTAAAGATAGAGCTATCCTATGACCCTGCATTTACCCCAAAGATATGGATGTAGTAAAAAGAAGGGCCATATACACCCCAATGTTCATCGCAGCAATGACCACAATTGCCAAACTGTGGAAAGAGCCAAGGTGCCCATCAACAGATGAATGGATAAAGAAGATGTGGTACATATATACAATGGAATACTATGCTTCCATCAGAAAGGATGAATATCCAACTTTTGTAGCAACATGGACTGGCTGGAAGAGATTATGCTGAGTGAAATAAGCCAAGAAGAGAAAGTCAAGTATCGCATGGTTTCACTTACTTGCGGTGCATGAGGGGTAAACTGGAGGACAGTGGGAGAAGGAAAGTAAGTGGGAACAAGGGGAACTAGGGAGGGAAACAAAACAACAGAGACTTTGGACACAGAAACAAACTGAGGGACTTGGAGGGAGGGGGTGGAGGGATGGGAGAGCCTGGTGGTGGGTACCGGGGACACCTAAAGCGTGGAGCACTGGGTGTGGGGAATGGGGAATGAATCTTGGAACACTGGAAAAAAATTTTAGTAACAATAAAAAAATAAATAAAATAAATAAAAGAACAAAGTAAAAAAAAAAAAAAAAGATTATCCACCATGACCAGGTTGGATTTATCCCAGGGATGCAAGGGTGGTTCAACACTCACAAATCAATCAACATGATAGAGCAAATCAATAAGAGAAGAGAGAAGAACCACACCGTACTCTCAATTGATGCAGAAAAGGCATTTGACAAAATACAACATCTGTTCCTGATCAAAACTCTTCAAAGTATAGGGATAGAGGAAACATTTCTCAACCTCATAAAATCTATCTATGAAAACCCATAGTGAATATCATTCTGAATGGGGAAAAACTGACAGCCTTCCCTCTGAAATCAGGAACAAGACAATAATGCCCACTTTCACCACACATTCATTCATTTTTAATTTATGATCACAATCCTAGTATATGTGTGGCATTATATTAGATTCTGAGGGTTTTGAAATGACCAAGATAGATTTAGTTCATATCAGTCTTGAGTTGACATCATGACCAGATATATAGAGTGTTGAGGGAATACTCATAACATAGATTTAGGATGGAACAGGAGGGATGATCTGGGAGGGTTTCTTGGAAGAATATAAACTGAGGATTAATTAGAACTTTTTAGACAAAAAATTTTTGAAAATTGTTCTGGAGCTAAGGAATGGCACATAAGAAGATCCAAAGTTGAGGTAAGGTATTTTTGATGGAACTAAGAGAATTTCATTATAATAGGCATGATCTGGGTCTTCTTGCTTTTGCCCTTAAGTGTAGTGATATATTCAAAACACACAAATGCTAAGACCAGAAAGCTTGGAATTATAGTAAGTCACACTACGAAGTAAAATTTCTAATAATCCATTTTTAGACATTAACTCTAATCATGTCCCTTAGAAACAGAGACTGAGGGGCGCTTGGGTGGCTCCGTTGGTTAAGCAACTGCCTTCGGCTCAGGTCATGATCCCGGAGACCTGGGATCAAGCCCCACATCGGGCTCCCTGCTGGGCAGGATGCCTGCTTCTCCCTCTCTCACTCCCCGTGCTTGTGTTCCCTCTCTTGCTGTGTTTCTCTCTGTCAAATAAATAAATAAAATAAAATAAAATAAAGAAACAGAGAGTGAGGCAGGGTTTGGGGTACATTGATACACTCAGGGAGTGTTCTTCAGGAAGAACCAGTAAAGGAAAGCAGAATAACAAAAGATATAGAGATGAGCATGGATGTGTTTTCAGGTATATCTAGATTTGGTCTGATCCACTGGTGAAGGATTCTGTAGCATAAATCACACCAAAGGGTTGTCTTTCTATCCCCTCAAAAAAAATCTCTTTTGTACCCATAACAACAATTAGTAGAAGGCATAATGTTGAGAGGATATTTTAATTGTTCTGCATTATATATATATTCTTTTACCCCTTCCTAGGTTCTCCATTATCCTGACCACTATGGTTCCAGAGTTAAGTAACACAAAGCTAAATAATTAAAATACAGACTCCTCTTAGAATGTTGAGAGGGGAAGAAAACAAGGATATTTATACTGTGATTATTTTATCAGTCTTGCTGGAGTGCAAGAAGTAAGGGGTAGGACCCAGGGAAAAACTTAGGGCAAAGTGGTAAATAAGAAGTTGGATTATGGGAACATACAAAAACATCCAACTTGACCCAAGATGAATTTAGTAAAAAAAGTTTCTCAGATGGAGCTCTGAAATATGAACTATTCTGTCTCAGTGTGGTTCAGAAAACTTGAAAGTTGTTGTTGGCCTCTGCTTCATCCAAGTGAATCATGGATTTCTGAAAGAATCATAAACTTGGTTTTGCAGTTCTCTAGATATTAAGGCAAAGGAGAGTACTTTTATGTTCTTGTTTTTGAGGTTGGAATGACATACTCCTACAATGATTTTGTAGGGTCATAAAAAGAGGGAAGGCTTCTTGGAAGTGTGTTCTCTACATGTCTCCCATATCTTCACCACCCCCTCAAATTTGACCTTTCAGAAAGAAATCACTTAATGTATGCTAGTATTTGAAATTCAGTATGGGTTTTATTTTCTAGCCGCACCAGTTAGATATCTTCTTTATGGTTTCAAACTTCACCCAAGATAAGTAAGTCCTTTTATTTTTCCTTAGAGCTGATGTACTTTTTATGATGATTGTTAATTAATAAAACATCACCCTTTATGGTAGTACACAGAAAAGCCAATTATGCTGTTTAGTTACCCAACTCTTAAAAAGTAGTAGTGATTTATTTAGTTTCCTGATTTATGAAGCATGTTGTCAGATAGTATATGTTTATAAAACATTCTGCTTTCAGTATAGTTCTTGACAGAGAGAAAACACTCCTACTTCTAAGAAAATAAGAAATCAGTGGAAATAAATAGAACAAAAGCAAGTTAAAATGCTCTGTATTCCAAAAAAAAAAAAAATACAAAAACTTACAAGCTTGACATGCACTGCCACAAAAGTCTCTTAATTCTTGGAGAGGCAAAGCATAGTGTTCCATTTTCACAAAACTGAATGACTAAAAGCAAGTATGCTCTGTTTTATAAAACATTTGCCACTCAATATTCCTACAAAAATGATTAAGGAGCCCATAATATTCAAGCATACTGAAGTTGTTTGGAAATAGAACAGATGCAATGGCCATGTACAGACAATTGGCAAAATAGTGTGATGTGTGCCTAGTGTTTGCATTCAGGCGTCCCAAGCATGCATGGGCACAATTATTGGTCACTTGTCTCTAAAAATACACATGGAACCCAAACAACATAATACTAAACAATGAATGAGTCAAGAAGTAAATCAAAGAGGGTTTTTTTTAAAAAGCCTTCAAGTGAAAATGGAAAGACAACAGTCCAAAATCTATCAAACACAGCAAAAAGCAGTTTTAAGAGGAAAGTTTATGGTAATATACACTTACCTTAGACAAGAAAAATCTCAAAAAATCTAACCTTATATCTAACGGAACTAGAAAAAGAACAAAACCCAAAGTTACTAGAAGAGAGTAGATAATAACAGCTGAAATAAATAAAATAGAAACCAAAAATGGGGGGAAATCAATAAAACTAAGAGTTAGTTCTTTGTAAAGATAAACAAGATTGGTTAATCTTTAGCAACTCTTCAAGAAAAAAGGATAAAGGTCCCAAATCAATAAAAGTATAAATAAAAGAGGCAAAATTACAACTGGTGCCACAGAAATAAAAAGGATCATAAGACTATCATGAACAGTTATATGTTAACAAAGGGGACAACCTAAAAGAAATGGATAAATTTCTAGAAACATACCATCTTCCATTACTAAAGAAGAAATAGAAAATCTGAACAAATTCTAATTAACAATAATAAAAGAAATTGACTCAGTAATCAAAAGACTCTCAAAAGTTCAGGACAAGATGGATTCATGGGTGAATTCTACCAACAATGTAAACAAGAAATAATACCTATTCTTCTCAAACTATTTCAAACGTTGAAGAGGAAAGAATGCTTCTGAGTGCATTCTGTGAGGTTGGCATTATTACCCTGATACCAAAACCAGAAAAAAGACACCACAAGAAAATTACAGGACAGTATCTCTAATGAACACAGATTCAAAAATCCTCAACAAAATATTAGAAAGCCATTGTGGACACTGCTGCTATGAACATTAGGATGCATGTATTCCTTATTTCCACTATGTTTGCATTTTTGGGGTAAACACCTAGTAGTGCAATTCCTGAGTCCTAGACTAGCCCTATTTTTCATGTCCTGAGGGAACTCCATACTGTTTTTCCAGAGTGTACCAGCTTGCATTCCCACCAACAGTGTAAGAAGGTTACCCTTCCTCCACATCCTCACCAACATTTGTTGGTCCCTGTATTGTTAATTTTAGCCATTCTGACTGGTATAAGGTGGTTTTTATTTCCCAGATGGCAAGTGATGTGGAGCATTTTTTATGTGTCAGTTGGAAGGAGTTGAGATATCCTTCAACAGATGAATGGAGGGGCACCTGGGTGGCTCAGTCATTAAGCTTCGGCCATTGACTCAGGTCATGAATTTGGGATCAAGTCCCAAATTGGGCTTCCTGCTCAGTGAGAAGCCTGTCTCTCCCTCTTCCACTACCCCCTGCTTGTGTTCCCTCTCTAGCTGTGTTTCTCTCTGTCAAATGAATGAAATCTAAAAAAATAAAATGAAAAACTAATTCAAAGATATATTCACCCTTAGGTTTACTGCAGTATTCTTATAATAGCCAACATATGGAAACAAACTAAGTAGTCATTGGTAGATGAATGAATAAAAAAGATGGGATATATATTTACATATACACACATGCACATACACACACAGAATGAAATATTACTCAATCACAATGAAGAATAAAGTTTATCATTTGCAACAACAAAGATGGACCTAAAGGGTATCATGCTAAGTGAAATAAGTCATACAGAGAAAGACAAATATTGTGATTTCACTTATGTGTGGAATCTGAAAAACAAACAAAACCCAAAACACTACAGAAACATAGATATGGAGAACAATCTGACTGTTGACAAAGAGAAAGGAGGGATTGGCAAAATTGGTGAAGGGGATTAAAGTTACAAACTTTTAGTTTTAAATAAATAAGACATGTATATTTAATGGACAGCATAAGGAATATGGTTAATGATATTATAACAACTTTGTATGGTGACAGATGTAGCTCTATTAATTGTAATGATCACTTCATAGTGTATATAAATGTTGAATTACTATGTTGTACACCTGAAATTAACATAATATTGTATGTTGACCACAATAGGAAAAATAAAGGCAGCTGAAGGTAATTGATCTATAATGATTATGAACTCTGTTTCACAGGAAAAATGAAAATCACTTATTCAGGAAAATCCCCTTCCAGTAGACACAGAACTTTAAAACTCCTGTTCATAAGAAGGAAACAAGAAACACCATGCATGGAGTACTTACAAAAAAACAAACTGGGAAAAATATACATAAAAGACAAAGGATGACTATCCTTAATATATTGAGTTCCTGGAGTGCCTGAGTGGCTCAGTCATTAAGCATCTGCCTTCGGCTCAGGTTGTGATTCCAGGGTCCTGGGATTGAGCCCTGCATTGGGCTCCCTGCTCACAGGGAAGCCTGCTTCTCCTTCTCTCACTCACCCTCCTTGTGTTCCCTCTCTATCTGTGTTTCTTTCTGTCAAATAAATAAAAACCTTTTAAGAGAATATATTGAATTCCTGTTTATTAACTAGAGAAATTAATAACCCTGTGGGAACATCAATAAAGTGTATGAATAAATAACTCACAGGAGAAAGAGCAAATGACCAAGAAAGTGACCATGCCAAGGTGTTTCTGCCAGATTAATTTTCACTGGCTGTCTCCTCTGCTTGAAACTTCATTACCTATAGATATCCAGATGAATCACCTCACTTCCTTCAGGTTTTTATTTTTTAAAAAGATTTTATTTATTGGGACGCCTGGGTGGCTCAGTCCTTAAGCATCTGCCTTTGGCTCAGGTCATGATCCTGGAGTTCTGGGATCGAGCCCTGCATCAGGGTCCCTGCTCAGCAGGAAGCCCGCTTATCTCTCTCACTCCCCCTGCTTCTTGTGTTCCCCCTCTCACTGTAATTCTCTATGTCAAATCAAACAAGTGAGGCCCCCAGACACCCCTCAAGTCTCTATTTTAATGTTATCTAGTCAGAAAAACTTTCCATACCTACTCTATACAAAACTTCATGCTTCCCAAGGCACTCTCCACTCTCTATCTTCCATTCCCTACTTAATTTTGACTCAGGGAGTTTAAAAATACCTGTTAAAGAAACCTGTGTTTGTTATTTTTTTTATTGTCTGTTTCCCATGAATATAAGTCACATGAGAACGGGGAACCCATCTGTCTTACCACAATATCCCCATCTAATAAGTTAGCCTAATAAAAGTACGTGAAAGAGGTCTTGCATATTGTAAATATTCCAAAAAGAGTTTTGATTTAATTAATAAAA
The DNA here is from genome assembly GCA_004023965.1 of Spilogale gracilis. Taxonomy (NCBI): domain Eukaryota; kingdom Metazoa; phylum Chordata; class Mammalia; order Carnivora; family Mephitidae; genus Spilogale; species Spilogale gracilis. Next base: position 8,478 of record PITA01021989.1, on the reverse strand, counting down.
CTTATCTAACAATTAAGGTAAGTAATGTTAAAATGGCGGTGTGATATTTTCCTTGCCACATTGGAAGTTTTTTCTTTAAGATTAATACTATCTATGGTTGGTAAGGATATGGTCAACTAGGTGCACCATATAATGTCAAATTACTCTCTAAAATCAATTATAAACCCATAAAAATATATTAAATTAAAATTCCTAATAACTTTCAATACAGCAATAAAACAAGCACAGATTTTTTTGTAGTATAATATAACATCAAAAACTTAGAAATAAACTATGTACCTGTAATGTAAATTATTACATCCATATAATGGTACATCTTTAAGTTATTTAAATAATGAGGTAAATGTATACTAATAATGATTGATCATTCTCTGAGAAATATATGTTGAAATTAGAAAATCAGAAGAATAATTCTGTTTATGAAAAAATTATCTTTGTGAATGCTATTTCCATGAATTTTTAAGAAAAATTCAAGAATTATGTACACTAAAACATTAACAAGTGCTCAATTTTGAAGAGAGAAAGACTTTAGCAGGGCTGGGTGTGGGGTGCTGACCATACTTGGAATTGTTTGCTTTATATAAGTCCTATTTTTAATACAATTAGAATACATGCATTGCATTATTTATCTGAGACATAAGAGGGAAATGAAAACAAATAAGTTAGTATAAAATATTCAGCTAATGAAGAACACCTTCTATGGTGCTTTTAAAAATTATTTTTTAATCCAAGTATAATTAACATACAGTGTTATATTAGTCTCACGTGTACAATATAATGATTTACAATTGTACAAAAAATAATAAAATACATAGGAATGAACTTACTTACCCAAGGAAGTGAAAGACTTGTATGCCAGAAACTATTTAAAAACACTGATTAAGGAAATTGAAGATGACACAAACGGAAAGATATCCCATGTTCATGCACTAGAATAACCAATACTGATAAAATGTCCACACTACCCAATGCAATGACTATCGAAATACCAAAAATACTTTCCACATAACTAAAACAAATAATCCTAAAATGTGTATGGAACAACAAAATAACCAAAGCAATCTTGAAAAAGAATAAAAATGGAGGTATAACAGTCCCATATTTCAAGATATACTACAAATCTTTAGTAATCAAAACAGTATAGTACTGGCACAAAAAATAGATTTAATTTTATTTTTTCAATGTTCCAAGATTCAATGTTGATGCCCCACACCCAGTGCTCCATGCAATATGTGCCCTCAGTACCCACCAACAGGCTCTCCCATTCCCTTACCCCCTTCCCTCCAAGACCCTCAGTTTGTTTCTGTGTCCAAAGTCTCTCATGTTTCATCTCCCTTCCCAAATTACCCCACTTCCCATTTCTTTTCCTTCTCCTCCTGCCCTCTATATTACTCCTTATGCATCGCATGTAAGTGAAACCATGTGATACCTGACTTTCTCTACTTGGCTTATTTCACTCAGCATAATCTCTTCCAATCCAGTCCATGTTGCTACAAAAGCCGGGTATTCATCCTTTCTGATGGAGGTGTAGTATTCCATTGTATATATGTACCACATCTTTATCCATTCATCTGTTGAAAGGCACCTTGACTCTTTCCACAGTTTGGCGATTGCTGCTATGAATATTGGGGCCCTTCTTTTCACTACATCTGTATCTGTGGGGGAAATACACAGTAGTGCAATTGCAGGGTCATAGGGTAGCTCTATTTTTAATTTTTAAAGAAATATCCACACTGTTTTCCAAAGTGACTGCACCAACTTGCATTCCCACCAACAGTGTAAGAGGATTTCCCTTTCTCTGCAGCCTCTCCAATACTTGTTGTTTCCTGTCTTGTTAATTTTGGCCATTCTTACTGGTATAAGGTAGTATCTCAGTGTGGTTTTCATTTGAATTTCCCTGATAGCTACTGATAATGAACATTTTTTCATGTGTCTGTTAACCACTTGTATAAATTCCATGGTGAAGTGCCTCTTCATGTCTCTTACCCATTTTTTTGATGTGTTCATCTTTTTGGATGATGAGTTTGAAAAGTTCTTTATAGATCTTGGATATCAGCCTTTGTCTGTAGTGTCATTTGCAAATATTCTCTCCCATTCTGTGGGTTGCCTCTTTGTTTTGTTGACTGTTTCCTTTGCTGTACAGAAGCTTTTTTTAAATGAAGTCCCAAAAGTTCATTTCGCTTTTGTCTCCTTTGCTTTTGGAGACGTGTCTTGAAAGAAGTTTCTGCGGCCGATGTCAAAGAGTTTACTGCCTATGTTCTCTTCTGGGATTTTGATGGATTCCTGCCTCATATTGAGGACTTTCATCCGTTTCAATTATGCCTTTGTGTGTGGTGTAAGAGAATAGTCTAGCTTTATTCTTCTATATGTAGCTGTCTAATTTTTCCAGCACCATTTATTGAAGAGACTGTCTTTGTTCCACTGGATATTTTTTTCCTGCTTTGTCAAGGATTATTTGTCCATAGATTTGTGGGTCCATATCTAACTCTCTACTGTGTTCTATTGGTCTATTTGTCTGTTTTTGTGCCAGTACCATGTTGTCTTAGTTATCACAGCTTTGTAATAAAGCCTGAAGTCAGGTAACCTGATGCCCCTAGATTTGTTTTTCTTCTTTAAAAATTCCTTAGAGATTTGGGGTCTTTGGGTTCCATAAATTTTAGGATTGTTTGTTCCAATGCTTTGAAAAATGTTGGTGTAATTTTTATCGGAATGGCACTGAAAGTATAGGTTTCTCTGGGCAGTATAGACATTTTAAATATGTTTATTCTTCTAATCCATGACCACAGAATACTCTTCCATCTTTTTGTGTCTTCTTCAATTTCTTTCATGAGTGTTCTGTAGTTCCTCAAGTACGGATCTTTAACTTCTTTGGTTAAGTTTATTCCTAAGTATCTTATCTAAACCCACACTTTTAATGTTAATTATAATAAAGGAGGCAGGAATGTACCATGGGAAAATGACAGTATTTTGAAAAAATGATGTTGGGAAATCTGGACAACTACATGCAGAAGAAGGATACTGGGTTATTTTCTTACACCATATACAAAAATAAACTCAAAATGGATTGAAGACCTAAATGTAAATTATGAAACCATAAAATGCCTAGAACAAAAAATAGACAGTTATCTCTTTATATCAGCCATACAAACATTTTTTTATTTTTTATTTTTTTACTGTTATTTTTTTATTTTCCAGTGTCCCAAGATTCATTCCCCGTTCCCCACACCCAGTGATCCATGCATTAGGTGCCCTTAGTACCCACCACCAGTCTCTTCCATCCCTCCACCCCCCTCCCTCCAAGTCCCTCAGTTTCACTGTCCAAAGTCTCTGTTGTTTCATTTGGTCTATTTCGCTGTTTTTGTGCCAGTACCACGCTGTCTTGGTAATCACAGCTTTGTAATAAAGCCTGAAGTTAGGTAATGAAATGCCCCCAGCTTTGCTTTTCTTCTTCAGCATTTCCTTAGCGATTTGGGGTCTTTTTTGGTTCCATATAAAATTTAGGATTGTTTGTTCCAGCGTTTTGAAGAATGTTGGTGGAATTTTGATTGGAATGGCATTGAAAGTGTAGATTGCTCTGGGCAGTATAGACATTTTGACAATGTTTATCCTTCCGATCGATGAGCATGGAATTCTCTTCCATCTTTTTGTGTCTTCTTCAATTTATTTCATGAGTATTCTGTAGTTACTCGAGTACAGATCCTTGACTTCTTTGGTTAGGTTTATTCCTAACTATCTTATAGCATTTGGTGCTATAGTAAACAGAATCAATTCTCTGATTTTCCTTTCTATTTTTTCATTGTTAGTGTATAAGAATGCAACTGATTTCTGTGATTTGATTTTGTATCCTACCACATTACCGAATTGTTGTATGACTTCTAGTAGTTTGGGGGTAGAGTCTTTTGGGTCTTCCACATAGAGTATAATGTCATCTGCAAAGAGAGAGTGTTTGACTTCCTCTTTGCCAATTTGGATACCTTTTATTTCTTTCTGTTGCCTGATTGCTATTGCTAGGACTTCTAACACTATGTTGAACAGTAGTGGTGAGAGTGGGCATCCTTGCCTTGTTCCTGATCTCAGAGGAAAGACTGTCAGTTTTTCCCCATTGAGGATGATATTCGCTGTGGGTTTTTTGTAGATAGATTTTATGAGGTTGAGAAATGTTCCCTCTATCCCTATACTTTGAAGAGTTTTGATCAGGAACGGATGTTGTATTTTGTCAAATGCCTTTTCTGCATCAATTGAGAGTACCATGTGGTTCTTCTCTCTTCTCTTATTGATTTGTTCTATCACATTGATTGTTTTGCAGGTTTTGAACCACCCTTGCATTCCTGGGATAAAACCCACCTGGTCATGGTGGATAATCTTTTTAATGTGTTGTTGGATCCTGTTAACAAGGATCTTGTTGAGAATCTCGGCATCCGTATGCATCAGCAATATTGGTCAGAAGTTCTCCTTTTTGATGGAGTCTTTGTCTGGTTTGGGGATTAGAGTGATGCTGGCTTCATAGAAAGAGTCTGGAAGTTTTCCTTCCATTTCTATTTTTTGAGAGAGCTTCAGGAGAATAGGTGTTATTTCTTCTTTGAATGTTTGGTAGAATTCCCCAGGGAATCCGTCTGGTCCTGAACTCTTGTTTTTGGGGAGGCTTTTGATCACTGCTTCAATCTCATTACTAGATATAGGTCTATGCAAATTGTCAATGTCTTCCTGTTTCAGTCTTGGTAGTTTATAGGTTTCTAGGAATGTATCCATCTCTTCTAGTTTGTTAAACATATTGGCATATAGTTGTTGATAGTAATTTTTGATGATTGTTTCTATTTCCTTGGTGTTAGTCGTGATCTCTACCCTTTCATTCATGATTTTGTTAATTTGGGTCTTCTCCCTTTTTTTTGGATTAGTTTAGCAAATGGTTTATCGATCTTATTGATTCTTTCAAAGAACCAGCTTCTAGTTTCGTTGATGCATTCTACTGTATCTCTAGTTTCTGATTCATTCATCTCTGCTCTAATCCTTATTATTTCCCGCCTTGTGTGGGGGGTTGGTTTAATATTTTGTTGATTTTCTAGTTCTTTAAGGTTTAATGAGAGTTGGTGTATTCGGTATTTTTCAATTTTTTGGGGGGTGAGGCTTGGATGGCTATGAATTTCCCCCATAGGACTGCCTTTGCTGTATCCCATAGGTTTTGGATTGATGTATCTTCATTCTTATTGGTTTCCATGAAGCGTTTCAGTTCTTCTTTGATTTCTCGGTTGATCCACATATTCTTGAGCAGGATCGTCTTTAGCTTCCAAGTGTTTAATTTTCTCCTGAACTTTTTATGGTGGTTGAGTTCCAGTTTCCTGGCATTGTGGTCAGATAATATGCAGGGAATAATTTCAATCTTCTGGTATCAGTTGAGCCCTGATTTGTGACGTACTATGTGGTCTATTCTGGAGAAAGTTCCATGTGCACTTGAGAAGAATGAGTATTCTGCTGTTTTAGGGTGGAATGTTCTGAATATATCTATGAGATCCACCTGGTCCAATGTGTCATTCAAGTCTCTTGTTTGTTGATTTTCTGTTTAGATGATCTGTCCATTGCTGAAAGTGGTGTGTTAAGATCTCCTACAATTAATGTATTTGCATCAATATGATTCTTTATTTTGTTTAACAGTTGGCTTATGTAGTTGGCTGCTCCCATGTTGGGGGCATAAATATTTACAATTGTTAGATCCTTTGTATAGACCCTTTAAGAATGATGTAGTGTCCTTCTGTGTCTCTGACTACAGTCTTTAGATGAAAATCCAATTTGTCTGATATGATAATCGCTACCCCGGCTTTCTTTTGGGGTCCATTGGCGTGAAAGATGGTCTTCCATCCCCTCACTTTCAATCTGGAAGCGTCTTTAGACTCAAAATGAGTCTCTTTTAAACAGCATATGGATGGGTCCTGTCGTTTTATCCAGTCTGCAACCCTGTGTCTTCTTATTAGAGCATTTAGGCCATTCACATTGAGTGTGATTATTGATAGATACGTTTGTATTGACATCATGTTGCCTATGGAGTTCATGTTTCTATAGATTACCTCTGTAAATTTCTGTTTTGTGTCACTCTCGGGTTCGTTTCTCCTCCTTAGAACCCCTCTTAGCATTTATTGTAGTGCTGGCTTGGTGGTTGCATAATCTTTTAGACCTTGGCAGTCTTGGAAGCTCTTTATTTCTCCTTCCATTTTGAAGTTCAATCTTGCTGGATACATTATCCTTGGTTGCATATTTTTGTCATGTAACTTCCTGAATATGTATTGGCAGCCCTTTGTGGCTTGCCAGATTTCTATTGAAAGGTCTGACATTATTCTGATGGTCCTCCCTCTATAGGTAAGGGATCTATTTCTCCTAAATGCTTTTAAGACATATTTGGTTTTATGATTTCAGAATTTTACTATTATGTGCCTGGACGTTCTTCTGGCTTCATTGATCCTGGGGGGTGTGCTCTCTGATTCTTGGACATGAACATTTGTTTCATTCCCCAGATTTGGGAAATTTTCATCCATGATTTCTTCAACAATATCTTCAAGGCTTCTCTCACTCTCAACTTCTTCAGGAATTCCAATAACTCTGATATTGGAGTGTTTCATGGCATCATTTATTTCCCTTATTCTGTTTTCTTGGGATTTTAGCTGTTTGCTCCAAGACTTCTCTTGCTCCTCCTTCTTTATCCATCTGTCTTCTAAATCACTGATACGATCTTCAGCTTCACTTACTCTGGTTGTTAGCATATTTAAATTACATTGCATCTCATCTAAAGCCTTTCTAACCTCAGTTTTCACTTCTGTTACTATGGCTTCCACTTTGAGACTAATGTTCTTTTCTAAATTAGCCATTGCTTGGACAATTGCTGCTCTGAATTCCATTTCTGTCATATTGTTTATGTTCATTTCCAGTAATTCTGTGACTGGGGTTGCAGTCTCTGGGTTCTTCTTCTGTTGGATGTTCCTCCTCCGAGTCATTGTGGTGAAGAGTGGTTGAGGGGGTGTGTAGCTAAATATATCAGCCACTATCTAGGTGGATTGGTTACTGGAAGGTTTTGGAGCAACCAGAACTCAGCACCCAAAAGGGAGGAGAAAGAAAGAAGAAAACGGAAGAGAGGAAGCAAGAAAAGAAACCCCTGCCAGAGTGGGGCCCGGTGGTAGGATTTATATGGTACAAAACTGTTACAGGGTAGAGAAAAGGGCTAACAAGGGTAAATTAAGAGATCAAAAAGCAAAGCCCAACCTATTTGACCCCCAAGACCAGTATTTATATAATACATAAGCAAAGACAATTACACAGAAACACTGACAGACTAGAGTGGGAAGGTGAGGGCAGACACTCCTGTGGGCAAGGAATGCGTTTCAGACACTCCCAAGATTGTCTTGTTATTTTTGTTGGAGGAGCCCACTTTCTACAGATATAGGGAGATTAGAACTGGTTGTATATAGAGGTAGTATTGAATAGGGATGTGGGGTTGACTTGAAGATTATAACTACATGTATATGTAAAAGAGAGAATAAAGGAAAGAGGAGAGAAGAAAGGGAAAAACAGAAAACAAACAGGGAAACAAGAGGCAACAACAAGAGCAGAAAATACACGAGTGTGTTTGAAAAAATTTCAAGGTAAAAAAAATGTTATGGGGTGTTGTATTGAGTGTCACGTTGTGTTAAAAGGGGGTTAAAATTGAAAGAAGAAAAAACAGTAAGAATGTATTTTTAAATTTAAAATGGAAGCTTTAAAAGTAAAAATAGAAAAAAGTTCAAAAAAGCAAATAAGGTGGGAAACTGTATCAATAAGGTGTAGGGCTTTTGGTACTTGTAGTCAGTACCAGAAGTTTAATAAATTGCCTTTCCCCCCAATTTGGGGTTTTACATTTTGAGTGTTGTCCTTCTGAGCTTCTGGCTTGTTTTCTGGGGGCGGGGTCTGCAGAGCTGTTTTCAATCTCTTCTACCTGGGCTGCGTCTCTCCGCTCCCTTGCTAGAGACTGGTCTCCATGGTAACCAGGTTGTCAGGTTACAATTCTCTGGTGGTGGAGCGTTGTTCTTTTACGTCCTTTTTCAGCTCCTGAGGAAGTCAGGTCGGAGCAAGATGTCTGCGCCCAGACCTCCCTCCCAGAGAGAGCCTCTACACAGAGAGGGGCTCTTTCCCACCTCCCGGTTGGCAGCCTGTCACAGCCTGGCACACGCAGATGCTGGATTGATTTCTGCTCATGTCCCCACTTGTCGCTTCACTCCCACACCTCAAAACCACAACTTCTTTTGGATCGCGCGGCCTTGTCTGTGCCCCAGGACCCACGGCCTCTCCAGTCCCATTCAAGTCTGTAAAATTGCCTTCCTTGGGGGGGGTCCGTGCCCGGCCCATGGGGTGCAGAGAAGCGGGAGAGAAAGGCAGTGGAGGCAAGGGGAAAAAGAAAGAAAGAAAGAAAGAAAGAAAGAAAGAAAGAAAGAAAGAAAGAAAGAAAGAAAGAAAGAAAGA
>PITA01021988.1:0-31416 GCA_004023965.1 Spilogale gracilis | reverse complement strand
CCATTTTACATTTCCATCAGCAATGAATGAAAATTCCTATTGCTTTACTCCCTCATCAGCATTTGGTGTGGTTAGTGTTCCAGATTTTGGCCATTCTAATAGGCAGGTACTGGTGTCTCATTGTTTTAATTTCCATTTCCTCGATGACATAGGATATGCAACATCTTTTCATACTTGCTCTCTGTATATCTTCTTTGGTGGAGGTGTCTGTTAAACTCTTTGGCCAATTTTTTAGTTGAGTTGTTTGCTTATTCTTGAGTCTTTGTATATTCTGCATAACAGTCCTGTATAAGATGCATCATTTGCAGATACTTTCTCCCAGTTGTGGCTGGTCTTTTTCTCTTGATATTGTCTTTCCAATAACAGAAGTTTTAAATTTTTTCAAAAAAGATTTTTATTTATTTATATGACAGAGAGAAACAAAGCAAGAGAGGGAACACAAGCAGGGGCAGTGAGAGAGGGAGATGCAAGCTTCCTACCAAGCAGGGAGCCCGATGTGGGACTCGATCCCGGGACTCTGGAATCACAAGGTGAGCCAAAGGCAGTCGCTTAATGACTGAGCCACCCAGGCGCCACAGAAGTCTTTAATTTTAAGGAAGCCCAGCTTATCAGTGATTTATTTCATGGATCATGCCTTTTGTGTTGTATCTAAAAAGTCATCAACATGTCCAAGGTCATGTGGGTGTTCTCCTGTGTTATAGTCTAGGAGTTTTATAGTTTTGCAATTTATATTTCCGTCTATGATCTAGTGTGAACTGTTTTTTGTGAAGGGTGTTCGTCTGTGTCTACATTCATTTCTTGCATGTGGATGTCCACTTGCTCCAATTTTGTTGAGAAGACTATCTTTGTTCCTTTGTCCCACCTTTGCTCCTTTGTCGAAGATCAGTTGACTCTCTTTCTGGGCTCTCTGTTCTGTTTCATTGATCCATTTGTCTATTCTTTCACCAATAATACACTGTCTTGATCATGGCGGCTTGGCAGTAAGTCTTAGAATTTGGGTTGTATCTGTCTTCTGACTTTGTTCTTCTCTTTCAATATTGTGTTGCCGATTCTGGGTCTTTTGCCTCTACCTATAAATTTTAGAATTAGTTTGTCATCATTTGATTTTCTAAGGGGCATAAAATTAATTATGGGAAAAATCCAAGGGCAAAATGAAATGCTTCCTATGAGCTAGAGTTTTGTAGACATCATCTTGCTAAAGTCTTACAACAGACTGTGAGGGGTAAGTATTCTTACTGTCCTTTGTTTAAGAGAGGGGAACACCAAGTCTAGAGGAGATTAATTAGCTTGGGGTCATTCAGTGAGTAAATAGCAGACACAGAAATTGAACTTTCGATACTATTACTAGCAGCTACTGACTGAGAATACCCAACATGTACCTTCTAAGAAGAACACATAAATCAACCTCATACAGATATATGTGTTCACATTGTTTCCAGCAAGAAACTATCAAAGTTCATCTAACCTAGCATTTCAAATCACTTTGTCTTAAATACAACTCACCTGGTTAAACTCTATTTTTAAGATGACACATTTTCCCTGAGTTCATGCCTACTACCAAAAATGTCTACAGCAGCATTTTAGAAATGACCTTAGTTAAAAAATCCCAGTTTAAGCAAAATGAAAATGGATAAGATTTCCAACGATGGGCTCAGAACCGAAGTTCTAGATAATGGTTGTTCTTGCTTCTGAAGTTTTTCTGTAAGGTGTATCTAGGTGCTTCTGTTTTTGGTTTCTTTAGCCTTGAGATTTGTCTTCTCTTTAATGTCCTTATAAAAAAAAGTGAGTATATTTCTGTGTGCTTCATATTATGTGCCAAAGTAATCACTGAAACCTAAGACAAGCAGTTAGCCCAAGCTATGAAAAAAGAAGCCAGTGTTGTTTCTTGAGTTGGGCAGTTCCTCTTTCAAACGTCTTCCTAGATGAGTGGATCTAGGCAGTGATGGGGCCGAGGAAGACAACTCTACCAAGTAATGTTATTTTCCATGATAATACAATGACCTTAGCACATCCTTCCAAGTCCAAGGACCAGGTCTTCTGAAGTTAAGCCCTGCTCTACATGAGTCCTTCCGAGAGAGGAAGGATGCTTACTTCTGTGGAGGGATTTGAATGGGGGGAGAAATTCTGCGCCACATCAGTCTTCCAGAAAATGCCCACATGGAAATACAGGTCTTCAAAGTTCTTTCGCTTGAGAAAGAATTTCCACCCCACTGGTAAGTTCATACAGTGTGTGCACTTTCTCTCAGATACAGAAAGATTTGTCACTGTGATATGTTGGAAAATGTGCCTGGGAGTGAGGTGTGTTGATGTGGTAATAATGAATCACTCCCATAAATGAGAAATGAATGAACTAAGTCCAGAAGCCTCTATGAGTCCTGACTCTGCCAGTGTGGGGAGAAGAGAGCAGAAGTGGCTGCTGCCCCAGCCCTGGGGTCACTGGAAGTTTGGACCCATCCGGGCCTCACAGCTGCCCAACCTGGCTATCTTGGGTGACAGGCAGGAGGCCAGCAGAGCAGTTCTTGAGGGCAGGACATCAGCTAGAGGTGACCTTATGCCACCAGCCACCCTGTCTCCCTCCTTTCTTAACCCATTAGCTCCTGGTGAGATGGATCCTGCCTTCTGTCCTAATTTGACTCCCTTCCTAGAGAGAGGTCGGTGTGTGGCTGTCTACGTACAGCTGAGTGCCAGGGTTGTTGCCCCATTTTGGATTCGCCCTGTGCCCCCAGGCCAGCCATTTCCCTTCCTTCCTTCATCTGTACCACAGACAGCAGTGCTTTACACAGACCTCAGCAGCTGGGGGTGGCTGACTTAGTTAATGTTTGTGAAGCTCTTTGAAGACATCAGTGCTCCATAAACGTTGGTCCTCATTATACGAAGAAAGACAAGACCATGCATTCTAGTCTTTCTGGTAAGGGTGTGAGCCTTTGTGTTTTACTTTTTTTCTGGAAGCCTGATTGGCTTGAATAAGTTAAATACCTCTTCTTATTCACTTGGGGTAAAATGGGGTGGAGAGGGAGAGACAGAGAGTGTGATAGGTGTGTGCTGTGTATGCATGTTGTGTGTATGTGGTGTGTCTGTGCTGTGTATGTGCCCTATCTATGTATCTGTGTATGTGTGTGTGGCATGTGTGTGCCAAGTGTATGCAGTACATGTGTGTTGTGCATGTGTAGTGCAAGTGTGATATATGTGTGTTGTGTGTACGGTGTGTGTGAGATGTGTATGTGATGTGTGTGGTATACGTGGTGTATGCGTGGTGTGCGTGTGTGGGGTGTGTCTATGGTGCGAGTGTGTGGTTTGTGGTGCACGTGTGTTGTGTGTGGCCGTGCGTGGCTCACGCTGGTGGCCTGCGTGTGGCTGCGGGACACAGTGGCCCGCGCGGCAGGGGCTGGAGCCCAGAGCTGGAATGAGCCCGGAGCTGGAGTCCGGAGCTGGAGTGAGTCCGGAGCTGGAGCCTGGAGCTGGAGTGAGTCCGGAGCTGGAGTCCGGAGCTGGAGCGCGGAGCTGGAGCCTGGAGCTGGCGTTAATCCGGAACTGGAGCCCGGAGCTGGAGCCTGGAGCTGGAGTGAGTCCGGTGCTGGGGTCCGGAGCTGGAGTCCGGAGCCCGGAGGGGCGAGAAGCCCGGCGAGGGAGGGGCCGGAGCCCGTGGGGGGCGGGGGTGAGCCGCGGCACTGCAGCAGCCGTGAACTTTTGTTCTGGGAACACCGCCTCCGCTGGCAGGCCGGCCGCCAGGAGCTGCGCCGCCCACGCGGAATCAGTCAAACTGACATGAAAGGAATTCAATTCCAACTGACAGAGGGATTCGTAATTTTTTTTAAAACAAGCCCGAAGTGCTGCTTCTGTGCTTCTGTGCTGATTAGCGGCCGCCTTCATCCGGATCCTCGCTGCGCCCAGGCGGGTCGCTGGTGGAAACGCCGACCCCTGCTCCCCTTGGTCCGTCCCAGGGCAGGTGGGCTTCACCCCACAGTCCGCTGGCAGCGCGCACTGCCGACCCAGGGATCTGCCGTGGGAAACCCGGGCTTGGGCAGGCGGTGTGAGCAGGGCAGCGCCTGGGAGCACGGGCAGGGGCGGGGGAGGTGGGGAAGGCGAGGGCGCAAGGCAGGTGACCGCATCTAGGCCCCTCTTCACTTCCTCACACCGACCAGACCACGGGGAGCTGGGGCTGCAGGTTGCTCCCAGGCCCTTCCTGTGAAAAGGCCCCGCCCTGGAGGCCCTCCTCACCTGTGTGTTGGTTGGGAACAGAGAGAGAATTCCCTTCTTGACACCACTACTTTTTGGTGCTTTCTTTCTTTCCCACTGTTCCTGAGAAGAGGGGTCCCTCTGGCTTTGAAAAACAGAGTTCACATACCACAAAAGTCCCCATTTCAACCATTATGAGGCGTACAGTTCAGTGGTTGCGGTGTATTCGCAAATGTGTGCAGCCCTCACTTCTAATTCTAGAACATTTTCATGACTCCCCACAAGAAGTGCTGTGCGAGCTCGCAGTCCCTCCCTGTCCCCCTGCAGCCCCAGCTGCTGTAAACCACCCACTTTCTCTCCATACGGATCTGCCTGTTCTGGACATGTGGCCTGAGTGCAACGAGGTCACATGTGGTCTCTTGTGCCTGCTTTCTGTCACGCAGCATAACCTGGTCAAGATTCATCAGTATCCACGGGTCAGGGCTTCCTTCCTTTTCACCTTTGGGGGATATTCTGCCCCAGGGCCAGAGTGCAGGTTATTCATAGTTCATCAGTGGTCCCGCCAACGTGGCTTAAGTGTTCTTGTTTTACAGACCTGCCCAGCATCTCCCCACCGAGGGCAGGAGTTCTGCTGTCCACTCTTGGAATCTTCCAGTAAAGTTGGTGTCATGTGCCCATCATTTTCTTGCTGAGCACTTGACCAAAAGATGCCTGGGTCAGGATGCTTGGCTCTGCCCAGATCAGGCAACTGCATGGACTCAGCATCCCTTTGCCTCACCTGGCTTCAGCTTCTTTGTCTGTAAATTGAAGGGCTTCAACTGCATGGTCTCTAACATCTCCTTTGGCTCTAATGTTTTCAGGCATTTTGGCAAAGCAATGAGCAAATGGTCTCGTGATACCTTTTGAAAAAGGTGGAGAAAAGCAAGCTGTGGGCTAATTTGTTTTGGTTCGTCCATAATGCAAACTGTTTTTGTTTTTTTTTTAAGATTTTATTTATTTATTTGACAGAAACACAGCGAGAGAGGGAACACAAGCAGGGGGAGTGAGAGAGGGAGAAGCAGGCTTCCTGCAGAACACGGAGCCCAATGAGGGGCTCGATCCTGGGTCTCGAGGATCATGTCCTGGGCCGAATGCAGTCGCTCAACCAACTGAGCCACCCAGGCGCCCCTCAAACTGCTTTTTAAATAATAATCTGGGTCACTCTGCAGAAAGCCTTTGTAACAGGTTTCCAAATGACAGACAATGACCATGAATGATGGGGAAGGAGCGACAGGCCAAATTAAAAGAAGAACTGTAACAGGAACAAATGCAAAGTCTGACATTTAGCTCCCAAACCCAACGGAAGAGCTAGCTACCAGCAAGGGAAGAGGAAGCCAGACAGTGCCATTTCCAAAAGGCTTTTGGTGGACTATAAATAAATCTCATCATAAGCCACCATTTGGTTGAGCTGCCAAAATAGACAATGTGATTTTTTGTGATATTAATAATAGGACTATGGTGGCTGAAGTAAGGGAGGTGACACTGGCGAGACCACCACTGGTATGGCTGCCACATTCTAAGAAGAAGGCCACCAAGAAGAGTAAGGCTAGAGGAGGATGGACAGGATGGTGACTATTCCAGAACCATGATGTGTTATGAAGCCCAGGGAAGACAGAAAGAGCTTCACAAATGTGAAGGAACGTCCCCTTACCAAGGGACTTGGCCTCTGCCATGTGGACCTGGAGGGTGGCTGGAGTTGTGAAATGATGGATTGTCATCCAGGGTAGGAGGAATTTGGTGGCAGTAAAAGTCTCTGGGACATGGAGAGGTCTGTTGAGGTGCATCGAGGCCCCTTCTCTGGGGCAGTGGCCAGAGACCAATCACGACTTGAAGACCCTTTTCATTTATGGAGGAGGATGGCACGGGGGATGCATGGAAACCCAGGAGTCCTCCCGGCTTTCACTGGGCACTGCCAGCCGAAAACCAGCCTGCTGCAAACTGCCTTTAGACTTTATAGGCAATGCATTGTTCTGTCTGGTACCTGAAACTCTCCGAGGTGAATTACCTGCTGAGGCAATTGTGGATTACACTGAAGCAATCAGCTCTCTGTAAGTCCCTGCAAGCCCGCATCTGAATCACATAGGGTGATTCACAGCCATTGGAAGTTGACGTTAAAAGCTGGCTTCTTCCCGAAACACCAGCCCGGTGCCCTTGGTGACCTGTCAGGCCCAGGGCTGGGCTCTGCCTGGGATCTGTGAGGTCCATTGGCAGCGTTGCCTTTTGTACCCTAAGAATTTTGGGAAGGGAGAAGGGTGGCTCCCTGGTTCAGGGTCTGAAAACCATTAGCTTTAGCACGGTTAGCCCCTTCTGCACCAGAGCTGGCCTAGTGTGGGGCCAGGGAGCTGAGCAGCCTCACGCATACTGGAGATGGTTTGTGGCATTCTCAAGGTCAGTGGTCACTTCTTAATGACCCCGAACGATGAGGGGGCCCCAAGGCCCAGGTCCAACTCTGTAGAGACAAATGTTCAAAAGGGAATGCCTTCTGCCACGTAAGTAGTTAAGTACCGAAGCCACAGACAAGCCAGCTGACATCATTCATTGTTTGGATACCACACTCCTCCCGACCTGCTCGATAAGGGCCAGGCCCAGGTGGGCATTAGGGATCAGTGTCACTGCTTTTCATAAGGATGGAGAGCTTGCTTCGGGAAAGCTCTGTGTGGCAGGACTCACACATAGGATCCCTCAGTGTCAGTTCTGTTGGGCCTGGGCCTGCCTCAGTCCTCAGGGTGGGGGGTGTAGGGAGGAGCTGGATATCCCAGGATATTCCCATGACCATTAAGAGCAAGTGCAAGAAGGAAAGATGTGTCAGCCTAGTGCTCTGAGCCATGAATGGGGATTAGACTTGCTTCATAGGGTAGAAATGAGTGTTAATAATACAAGGCCAGTGCCCAGTATGTTAGAGCCTGGGGTTTCACGCAGGCAGGAATCTGTCCAAGCCATAGACATGGAACTTCTACCTGCCAGGGACCGCTCTGGGCTAGAGATCCTGCCGGAACAAATCAAAGTCCTTGTCTCCAAGAGCTGATGTTTTAGTGGATTAAGGCTACATAAATAGTAGCTATTTTGATTACTTCTGTTATTATTAACAGTTGGATTCCGAACTTACCACTACACCCACTTTTAGGTCTACGGATGGCTGGCTTCCCAACTGTGTTGTCTTCTGCAGAGCTGAAGGGTGGGGAACTTTCAGATCAAGGGGGAAAAGCCTCCTTTCAGTCTTTGTTGAGACCCTCTTATAGTCTTTATGTCTTAGTCCCTTCATTTTCTTTCTTACCATGATGTTATTTTTTTTTAATTTTGTAAAAAATTATTTTTTTTCAAGAGAGGGAAAGAGAGTGCGAGCATGCACAAGCAAGGGGGAGAGGCAGAGGAAGAGGGAGCAGCAGGCTCCCTGCTGAGCAAGAAGCCTGATGTAGAGTTCAATCCCAACACCCTGCGATCATGACCTGAGCTGAAGGCAGACGCTTAACTGACTGAGCCCCCCAGGCGCCCCTCTTATTGTGATTTCAGAGAAGCCAGTCTGAGCCACAGCCTCCCATTTCTAATGAGGAAATATCATATCTTTCTTCCAATAAGTTATTTAGCCCGCTATGAACTTGTGTTGAACTATGATTTTATGAGCAAACTGTTCTCTGTTGTCAAGAATAGGCAAGGAGACTCCAAATGGGACAGTGCAGACAGCAGGGCTGGGTCACCAAGCCACAACATAAATGCTTTTAGCCACCACCCCTCTCAATCTCAGTTTCAGGTCTGAGAGATCTGATCAGAACCCATGTTCTGGCCTGCTTCTCCAGATCAGCCAAATGTTACTTCCCAAGGGAAATGACTCCCAGGTCCCAACTTTGAGCACGAGTCTGTTTTCCCCTAGGAAATCTGGAAGCTCCAGAAGCCAGCAGGTCTGTGCCATGAGGTGCGGGCCAATCTCATCCTGCAGACGTGGCCAGGCAAGGCTGGCCCGATGGCCGGATGGCAGCTGGAAAGGGCTCTGGCCTGAGGCCTGGGCCCTGCCTTTGCTGACGTGGGAGCCCTGGAGCCGAGCTGCTGACGTGCACTCACTGGGCTGGCTGTTTACTAGATTGCTTTTTAACAGCTGCACTTCCAGTAAGACCTGAGAACACACCATGACACCCTCATTTACAGCACTGAATGTGTCACTCGGTGGCATGTGTGCTAAGAAAGGGAGAGTCCAGGAAAGGTGAGATTAGCAGGCAGTGGGTTAAATCACCTGATGCGAAGGGAGAGCCAGGGTAAACCAGATGGCCGGCGCTGAGGCCGTAGAGCAGAACGGCTGATGTGAGCAACACTTTTTGTTGAGAAAGTCCAAATAGCTAAGTGCTCTTGGCCTGGGAATAAGAGCTGGTCTCAGGTCGGGTGACTTTGTCCAGAGTGACATGGACAGATCATTTCTCCTCTTTGAGCCTTAGTTTCCCTACCTGTTCAATAAACGTGTCCCTTCATTGATCCTCCTCAAGCGGGCAGCAATCCAGCATAGTGTTAGAAATGGGGGCCCCTGGGTGCCTGGGTGGTCAGAGGGTTAAGCCTCTGCCTTCGGCTCAGGTCATGATCTCAGGGTCCTGGGATCGAGGCCCGCATGGGGCTCTCTGCTCAGCGGGGAGCCTGCTTCCCCCTCTCTCTCTGGCTGCCTCTCTGCCTACTTGTGATCTCTCTCTCTGTTAAATAAATAAATAAAATCTTAAAAAAAAAAAAGAAAGAAAGAAAGAAATGGGGGCCCCTGGGCCTCAGTCCTTATCTTCCTGGCTTCGTGTCCATGGGAAAGGCCTCACCGTGCAAAGAGGTGGTTAGGGGAGATATTCACGTACCTGTGATTTCTCAGTGCTGTGTGGAAGGTTCTTTGTGATAAAGCACAGAGAGTTCCTGGCAGAGTGCCAGGTGCCCAGTGGGTACTCACTACACAGAGCTGTCATCAGTATTAGTACTGCGAATGGCCTTGTGTACAGTGTGCACTGTGAGCACCTTCCATCTAGAACATTCCATCACCAGCCCCGAGAAGTAAGAGGACGAGTATTATCCTGAGTTTCAGGTGCAGAAACAGGCTCAGAGGCTGTCCAGGGTAACGGACAGATGGGGGGCAGGGGGAGGACAGGAAGTCATGGCCTCTGCTTCCAAATCGGTTGTCTTTCTTTCTTTCTTTTTTTTTTAATTTATTTATTTGACAGAGAGAAACATAGCCAGAGAGGGAACACAAGCAGGGGGAGTGAGAGAGGGAGAAGCAGGCTTCCCGCCGAGCAGGGAACCCGATGTGGGACTTGATCCCGGATCTCCGGGATCATGACCTGAGCCGAAGGCAGTTTCTTAACCAACTGAGCCACCCAGGCGCCCCTCGGTTGTCTTTCTAAGGCAAAAATAGTTTACTAGTTGGCTCTTTAATACCTGAAAAAAAAAAACAAAACAGCAAAAGGGTTCATGGCTTGTCGTTCTGTCTTCACCTGTGGTTGGCTGCTTGGAAGGTGGTGGGCCTGCACGGCCCCGATGTGCGGTCTGGGGTACGGACGCGTCACCCCATGTAGAGGACGGGCTCCCGTGCTGCGGTGGCCCTTACATGTGCCTGGTGGAGGACATGCCCACCACTGCCACCTGGCATGAAGGGGTCTGGCTCCCCAACCCAGTAGTTCTCTTTTTTCTAGGCCAAGCTGGGTGAGCCCTTGAGAAGACAGGAAGTTCCTGGTGCAACTGAGGAATGACCCAGTTGAAATCTCGTAGGGGACAGGGGAGCTCTCCAAGTCCCACAAAGGGAGGAGAGTAACCTGGTTGTTAAAGGCATTTGTGATGGGCGGAGGGGATCCTTAAACCACAGAAACAGTGACTTTTAAGTGGGAATCACCGAGCCTGTGAAGGTTAGAGGCAGAGCACCCAAGAGGGCTTGCTAGCACTGCCACCCCCCGTGGCCCGGGTATGGCAGGACCTCTGGAGAGGAGAGGCGGCCCGGGCAAGTCTCATCAGGCTGCAGGGGCTCTTCCCGGATGCTGCTGGCATCCTGGAAGCAATACACCTCCTCACTCACACGTAGGCAGCGTATCTTGGGTCTTGTTTTGGCTTAGAAATCCTTTAATCTCCCAGGATCATTTTAATGGATCAGCCTCTATTTTTATTCTTGGATGGCAAAGTGAATCAGAGATTCAGCCGACTCCGCTGGACCTGTGCAGGCCTGCCCCGAGCACTAAATTCCTTGCAGCTTTCAGCAAGTTACAGACAAAACAGAAGGACTGAAATGAAAACAGCAACAGGACGGGGCCTGCTCTTAACCGTGAAGCTTGGAGCGTAGTAGGCATTTAGCAAATATTTGTTAGAAACAAACACCAAGGGATCCTGTTTATACCAAGTAGCTTTCTTCCCCTGCTGCACAGCATGTGAAATGAAAGGCAACGATTGATGGCCAACAGGCTGTTTTCTGAACTGATGAGCCTGATGTTTAGAATTTTCCCCAAGTGAAATATTTATGGGTGTGGGTACATGCCATGGAACTTTCTAGGCCTCATGTAGTCTTGAGAGCCTTTGTTTTCCTTTCCTTGTATGTGGTCACTACATTTACTCTCCACAGTCTAAGGGGAGCCCCTGGGGATGTGGGTGTTCTCTGGAGCCAGTGGGCACTGTCTGCATTCTCTTGATGTTTATCAAAATCCATTCTGGACCTTGAAGAAATGAGGTTCTTTCTAGATGACATCGTCTAGAGCTGGGGGGTTCCTGGAAACCAGCAGGATTGTTTTGTAGTACTGCTGTTCCATGATATGCTGTCAAAATCTTCCCCAAACTGAAGACTGGGGATTTAGAGTGTTGGCAGGTGGGGCAAGGACAATAGGTTCCAAGGGGTGTGAGGACTCAGAGTCTGGGACCCTAGGCACTTGGGGCAGTGTAGTGAGCTTGTAGTAGTCCCAGATGTCCTGAGGAGAATGCTCTCAAAAGAAGAGCTGGGCATACCTATGGTCAGGCACAGAAGCCCACTGGGTCCCCTGGTTGGCTTAAGCAGCCATGTTTTGTGTGCTCAGGCTGTGGCTTCACATTTGTGAAGGCAAATGCTCAGCCCACAGCTAAGCTGAGGGAAGCAGCTCTAATCTGTTCCTCGTCATGTCTATATTAGTCAGAGTTTTCCAGAGAACAGTAAGATAGATCTATCTATCTATCTATCTATCTATCTATCTATCTATCTATCTGTCATCTATCTATCATCTATCATCAATCTAATTTATTATCTATCTACCATTCTATCTCTGTATCTGTATCTATATCTGTATATTAAGATATTTGGAATTGACTTGTGATTATGGAGGCTGAAAAGTCCCAAGATATGCAGTCAGTAAGTTGGAAACCCAGAAGAGCTAACGTTTTCATCAGTCTGAAAAAACCAATTTTCAGAAAATTGGGGAAAAAACCCAATGTTCTGTCTTACACAATTGGGCAGGAGGCATTCCCTCTTAGTTAGCTTTTTTGTTCTATTCAGATCTTCAATTGATTGAATAAGTGCTCCTCATATTAAGAAAAGAAATCTGCTTTACTCAGTCTACTGATTCAAATGTTAGTTTTATCCAGAACCTTCATAGACACACCCAGAATAGTGTGTAGCCAAATATCTTGACCCTGTCAGGCTGACACATACAATTTAACCATCATAATGTCCCATACCACAGTTGCCATACTTGGAGAGGTTAAGCTTGGTTCAAAGTCTGCCCAAACCAAGGGCAGCTACTTTGTGGGCTGAGTGATGAGCTATAAGAGGCTGTAGGATAAAAAAGTCCTAACCAGGAACCATACCAGAGACACGGATGAAATCAGTTGATTGGTACCAAAAGGAAAAGCAAGAAGATACCTAGACAGAGCAGAGGCCAATTGGCAAGAGGAGATGCATGCTAATGGGTACATTACAGTGAAGATCCAAAAATGTCTGATGCTGTTGGGACAAAACAATGTAGAACCCAGAGATACCTTCAGTCCTGAACAACCTCCCTGGTTCATCCTCTATGGGCCCAGTAGTACATTAGATTCTGTTTTCCCTCTGTGTCGCTTATTACAGATGGTTCCTCAGATGAATCATAAAACCCCTGCACAGCATGTGAAATGAAAGGTTGAAGTCCTCACACCCCTTGGAACCTATTGTCCTTGCCCCACCTGTTTCTATTGTAAACACACAGAAATTCCCTCAGTTCCTAAGGCTGACTGGATGAGTCTTCTCCTTACCATTAAATGAGATGAACTAATTCATCTACCACACATGATAAACTAATGTCAATGACATTATTCTACTTGACTTTTCAGATTGATTGGAATCCAACATCAAGAAAGGACTCACTCAAGTGCTTTCTGATCAGTTCCCTTATTTTGTTGGCTGAGTGAGAGCTACACTGAAGTAAGAGAAGCAGAGGGGAAAGAGATAACAGGACAAGGTTAGAGACCTTGTTCTTGTGTAGACGTAACTATTCATAGATTTCATTGGATAGAGAAATAGGGGGGGTCAAAGGCTGATTTCTCAGTTGTTCTCTGCTATATTTGTCATCAGAGGCTTTCCAGACTACTCAGCTTACTCATTGAGTCTTTGATGTTCAACACATCACTTATAAATCTTCCCTGATTGGAGGGTTGGGTTCGTGGAGGGAAGAGATGAGGACAGAAATGCTTACAATGGTAATATTACAGTCACAGTTTATGTTTGCTAGAGAAACATGGAAAAACAAATACTTATTCATTTGATAAATATTTTTTTGAACACCGGAAATGTGACAGGTAGGGTCCTAATTGCTTAGAGATGTTGATGAATAAAACAAAGATGGGATGCTACACTGTAGCAGGGGAACAGTCAATAAACAATAAATCTAGTAAGAAAATAGTATAATAAATAAGAAGTAAAATATAAGAAGGTAATAATTATACTAAAATAAGCCAATGTCATGGTTTGTTGAAGGAGATGAGCGCACTGGAAACACAGAGCAGGGTAGCAGGGAATAAAACTTGCCAGTGGGAGGGTAGATTGCAATTTTAAATAGGGATGGTCAAGGTTAGCCCCACTAAGAGAATGGTCTGTGTGAAGAGGTTTGAAAGAGGTGAAGGAATTAGTCTTTGGAACAAGAGTGTTCAGGTAGATGGGACAGCCACTGCAAAGGTGCAAATGTGGGAACATCAGGCGTGTTCCAAGAATAGCAACGAGGCCGGTGTGGCAGAAGCTGGGGAGAGAGGAGGTAAGTGGGAAGTCAAGGCAGGGAAGGAATGGGACAGACCACGTAGGGTGTTGGGGAGAAAGAGAAGGATCAAGGATGACTTTGGGTCTCAAAGAAAACCATAATAAGCATCTTGGCATTTGATTAGTTTAATCAGTGATGGCATTCCCTCTGTGGGAAGAGGAGCTGGAAATCTTAATCCCCAACCCCAGAAAGTCTCCGCATGGCTCCCCTCTTTAGAGCACCACTATCTTGGAGGCACATGTATCGATGGGTGAGAAGGCAGCTATCTATGTGTGCTGGTCCTCGTACATGTTGGGACAGGGAAAAGGTTCAAGACCAATATTGTAAACACACAGAAATTCCCTCACATCTTCTATTGCCTGAAATGTACAAACCCTCTTCTGAGGCCATTTTTTATTTTTATCTTCATATTCCAACAAGGGATCTTGACTTGAAATACATTTTGAAAAATGAGGTACAATTTTTGAAAGGCTCTTAAGGGGTTTATCTGGAAGAAGCAACTGTGTGTTCCAGTAGACCTTTCAACATGTTCATTTCAGGTCACAGAACCAAGAGTCACCATCCCCCAGTGTGGACGGGGCCAGACTCTGAGGACTAGTGATTGTAGGATGGGTAAACCCCTTAGTTGTTGTGGTTTTATTCCTCATTTGAAACATTCCCTATGGCTTCATCCAGTGTTTCTAATATTCTACCTTGCTTCATAATTATATTTTCTAAAATTCCCCTCTTTTGAGTAATTGCAAGCCACTGTAAGAAGATCATGATATGTGGTGAATCTTAAATATTTTGAACTTTTGTACATCTTCTCTGGGGAAATGTCTGCTCAAGGATTTTGCTAACATTTAAAATTACTTGGGCTTTCACATTAATTTGTAGGACTTATACTATTTATTTCTGTACTTTTCTTTTCTCCCCCAATTCCCCCAAGATACCTCATCAATTCTCTCTACACGGCCACTATAATTTCTTGTAGATAGCAGGTACTTAATAAATATTTATTGGACTATTAGCAAGTATTAGGCTCTGCTTATTGAGTGGCATAATTTGTTGGTTTTATTGGAATAATTCAGTCAAGTTTAGATGTTAAATTTTTTGATTGGCAGCATCTCTTACTGTTCCATTTTTTTTTTAAGATTTTATTTATTTGACAGAGAGAAACACAGCCAGAAAAGGAACACAAGCAGGGGGAGTGAGAGAGGGAGAATCAGGTTTCCCGCCGAGCAGGGAGCCCGATGTGGGACTTGATCCTGGGTCTCCAGGATCATGACATGAGCCGAAGGCAGTCGCTTAACCAACTGAGCCACCCAGGCGCCCCAATTACTGTTCCATTTTTGAATTTGACATCACTTCTTTCCCGTGTGTTGACCTTTCACAAACACCCAGGATATTTATTTCTAATTTTTTTAAAAAAGATTTTACTTATTTATGACAGAGAGAGACACAGTGAGAGAGGGAACACAAGCAGGGGGAGTGAGAGAGGGAGAAGCAGGCTTCCCACTGAGCAGGGAGCCCGATGTGGGGCTTGATCCCAGGACCTTGAGCCGAAGGAAGATGCTTAATGACTGAGCCACCCAGGCGCCCCGTGGATATTTATTTCTAAATGTTTTAAGCCAATCTGGTGTATACTACTTGAGTTTGGAAACTATAATAAACTTTACAGTTAATTTTTATTAGCTGTAAGACAGGAAGCGCTGATGTTTTCATGATAGGTGGTCCCTCTAGAAGTTAAAATGTTTATGCTCTTAAAGAATAGAACATTATGTACTATCATCTTATGATTTTCTTCCCTTCTGCAGTTTATGAGACATTTCTTAACTAAGAACCAGAGCCTAAGGGGCAGAAATAAAAGTATAAGTACTTTTATTTGAAGATAAATGTGGAAAGCATTGACAGAATATCTGATGCTTTTAAAATCTTGTCTCCCTTCCAGTTTTGTCAGCCAAAACATTATAAATTTATGTTCTACTTTGAAAGAACACCTGCAATGATGTCATCTTCATATTCTTAAATTAGATTCTAGGCAGACTGGCCAGTACAGGAAAGCCAGAGAAATATTTCCACTCTCGTCCTTTTGAACTTTGTCCCAGAGTCTTTGCTCTTGGGTATTAATTACCCCATGTTCCAGAGACGCTCTCATCCCCAGTTGACTCAGAGAAGCACCATCTTGACTTTTGAAAGTTTTAAGTAGCCAATGAATTTATTATTTTTCAGTTGATTGGTTTTAAAATAAAGACAATTCAACAAATTAAAATTTTTTTCTGACCTCAAAAGTAATATTGGCTTGTTGCAGATAATATAGCATGAAAGTATAGAGAATAGAAAAATGGTCTGAAAATCTATCTTACAAAAATAACTATAATTAAAGTCCCTTAAGGACACATGGGTGGCTCAGTTAGTTAAGAGTCTGCCATCAGCTCAGGTCATGATCCCAGGGTCCTGGGATCAGGCCCCACATTGGGTTCTCTGCTCAGTGGAGAGTCTGCTTCTCCCTCTCTCGCTCTGCCTGCTGCTCCCCCTGTTTATGATCTCTCTCTCTGTGTCAAATAAAATCTTAAAAAAAAATCTCTTAGGTTTACTAGCACTCTTTTTCATTTTTATTTTTTGGGCCTGTATATATAAATTTATACCCCCCAAAATCCTACTGAATATATGCTTACGGATTCTGTATTTTGTTTATTTTGTTTTGTCTTTTCCCCCCAGAATGATTTTCACACATCATTATAAATTTCTGACAGCTGCATAACATTTCACAGTGCAGTTGTGTGCTGTTTGTGCATTATGATCCTGTTGTGTCTCAGTCAAGTCTGTTGTTTACTTCATGTTGCTAATAAGAATTAAATCTTTTCTGCCCAGGAGAGTGTATTTTCTGCTTGGTTCTGTTGGTATAAGGAAATGCTATTGACTGCTGTACATTTGTCAGTTTTTTTTGATCTGGCCCCTTTACTAAGCTTTCTTTCAAATTCTAAGCGTCTCAGAGTGGATTCTCTCTGGGGTTCTGGTTATCGAATTACATATTGTTACTATGTAATACATCTTAGTCTCCTTTCCAGTAGTTAGAGCCCACATTTCTCTTTCAGATCTTATTACATGAGTCATATCTTCTTAAGCAACGTCAACTAACAGTACTTGAAGCAGACACACCTGCTCCGTTTCTGATTGTAAAGGAATAATTCAGTGTTTCACTATTAAGATGTTGTCCATTTATTTATATAATTATCATGTGAAAGGAGTATCCTTTAGTTCTAGTTTTCCGTAAGGATTTTTTTAAAATTCAGGAATGTGTTTCAGGTAGGGGCTACTGATATAAAACACCAGAATGTCAGATTTCCTGATCTTAAACCCTTTTGCCTTCCCAAGCTAAGGCACATTTTCCTGGATCATGATAGAAATTCTTTTCAGAGACCATTTATTTAGGATTTAAAAATTACTCTTAAGTAAGGACAGTTTATAGTTTTCTTTCTTCTACTTTTCTAAAATTATCTCTATTAGATCCTGGTATGGGGATTAATGTTGCTTCCTGAAATAGATCACATTGCTTTCCTTTTTTTTTTTTTTTTTTTTTTTTTTTTTTTTTTTTTTTTTTTTTTTTTTTTTTTTTTTTTTTTTTTTTTTTTTTTTTTTTTTTTTTTTTTTTTTTTTTTTTTTTTTTTTAGTGCTTTGAAATATCTGATGTAACTTAATTCCTTAAAACTTTGAAGGAAATCTTTGAGATACATCAAATGTATTCTCAATTTCCTCCATGGTTAGTCATCTATGACATTTAAAGTTTCTTCTTATGTCAATTTTGGTAATATCCCCTCAAAATTGTCCATCCCCTTTAAAAAATTATTTATATTTGTATGAAATAGAATAACATAATTTCCTATACAGAATTTTTTTTAAACATTTTTTTAAAGATTTTATTTACTTATTTGACAGAGAGAAACACACCGAGAGAGGGAACACAAGCAAGGGGAGTGAGAGAGGGAGAAGCAGGCTTCCAGCTGAGCAGAGAGCCCGATGTGGGGCTCGATCCTTGGTCTCCAGGATCATGACCTGAGCCGAAGGCAGTCACTTAACCAACTGAGCCACCCAGGTGCCCCTCCTATACAGAATTTGAGAGAAAAGTACAAGCTCCAACCAGTCCCATCCTCTGGCTTTGATCCTGATCACCTTGTGGGCAACTTCATTCTGTCTGTCCCCCCATTTGTGTGCTCACCGAATGCCCCTCCTCCATTATTTTGTACAAATCCCATCATCATAAGTTCATCTGTAAATATCTCAGCATGTATCCCTGAAAGACAGGGATTCTAAATAATAATGAAAATATCACTACATACCTAAAGCACTAACAATAATTTCTTAACATCATCAAATATTCACTTAAATCCTCATTTCTCCAGTGTTCTTCACTTATTTGTGATTTAAGTCTAGGCATTACAATTAGGTGATACACCCCCCAAATTTTTTTGGATTATATGTTGCTCCCTTTTACTCTTTTTTTCTTGAAATTTCTCATTTCTAAATTCTTATTTGCTCATTTTTTTCTTGATTATATTTTCCAGAAATTTACTTATGTTAGTGCTTTCTCATTTCTCTATCTGTTTAATTTCCCTTGTTTTCTTCATTATATTTCCCTAGACTTTATCTATTTTTTTAAAGGATCTAGTATTTTTTTTTTATTGTTACTAAAATTTTTTTTTCCAGTGTTTCAAGATTCATTCCCCATTCCCCACACCCAGTGCTCCACGCTTTAGGTGTCCCCAGTACCCACCACCATAAAGGATCTAGTATTTTATCCCATCATATATAACACTATACACTTTGCCTCCTTCAAAACATGTTTATGTTATTGCAATTTTGGTATCTTTAGAATCCTTCATTTTCTCCCATAAAATGATTAGCTTTCATCTTAAATAGCTTTGGCTCATCTTTAAAAAAAAGAAAAAGAAAGAAAGAACTGATGTTTGTTTTCCATCAACCTTATGTCAATTGTCTATGAAAAAATAGCTGAAGCCACTCAGTGGTCGTTCCTACACCATTGATGGTCTAGGCAGTGGAGGCTGGTCTTCAACAGGGAGCTGCTGGATGGGCACAGAGTGTGCCCATGTGCCGCCAGGCCAGCCTGTGACCTGGAAGGCAGAGCAGTGAACTGAGCTGTTCATCCACCCTGAAATCTTTCTGAGCCACATCCATTTCAGCAGCGGCTCCTCTTCCCTGTAGCCCCTCTTGGATCTTCTCCCCCTGGGAGATGGGACCACCATGTGCTCAACTTCCTCAGCTGGAGGCCACCATACCAGATCCACTAAGTGAGCTCCTGGCCATTTACTACCCATCCTAATCCCTCCCCAGAGCCCTCACATGTTAAAATTTCTATCCACCCTCACTCACTGAGCCAGAGACTCTTGTGGGGTCACTAAAAACTTGTTCCTCAGGTAGTACATTTCCTACTACCTTTCTGTTATTAATACTCTTCACTGTTCTATGTCATCACAGCCTGTTCCTAGATTTTGGTTTTCTGATCTTGTTTCACCTTCTTGTATTCTACCAAGGAGGGCAAACTATTTCTAAAATACTCTATTTCTGGTTTCTGGGGTGAATCATTTCCAGAAACCTCTTCATCCTCCTCTGAGTCCTCAGGATTGTTATTTCTTTCAACTTTTTTGAAGTTTTTATTCCATTTGGTAGCATATTGAATTTTTCCTTTGGAAATGAAGTACTCTTCCAAGAAGAAATATTTATTGAGACTTGAGATTAGTCTACAAAAATATATTAATTGCCCTCTCATTGTTGATGAGACCACGGGTTATATTGGCCCAGTCTCATGGTGACAGATAGCAGAAGGCACTCGAAGTGATTTACCAGAGGGTTTTATGAAGCTTGCAGAATCTCTGTGAGACTCAGGGCATGAGATTCCATTGCCACACAGTCAAAAACATTGGCCACCAGGAAAATGCTCAGCAGCACATGAAGCTTTCTTAGTGGAAAGCTGGTGGTTGCCATCATTACTGCTCAGTATCTAAGTTACCAGGAACCAAACTTCAAAAACTTTGCCAGATGCGCCCCAGGACAACCAACATACCTGTTGTCATTGCTTGCTGAGACCAGAAGTCTCCCTGAGATTGGCCATTGCCACCTCCTAGTTAAGTAGGTCAGAATCTAAGGCACATACAACATTCAGGCTCTTGTAAGTTGTGTTTTTAATTTGTCCTGGTATCTGTTATCCTGGAAGGCCCACTTCGGGAATGGCAACTGAGGGAGCCAATGAAAAATCGATAGCACTAGCAAGTTTACTGATAGATGGAATACCTCTGTTTGTAATCCCAGGTCTAAAAGGGCTTCGTCTATGGTGGCTTCACAGTATAGTTCTCTAATATACCCCTGATTTTCTGTGACTCTGTAACAAAGAAAGATACAAAAAACCCCCCAAATTCACAGTTGTTTCTCTTCAACTAACTCTAGAACTTCTCCTCTCAAATGTTCTTCCACAAAAGTTTATGTTCTCAAATAAAATGTTCCACCAGCAATATTTTCTCAAACCCTACATGTTACATCCCCTAATACCTGCTAGATTTTTGAGACTTGAAGTCTCTGGGTGGGAATATAAATATGTGGGGATGAAAAGGAGAAATTAATTCCAACCACATCATGGTAGAGGACCAGCTGCACCATTCTGGGTTGTTACAGGTCCTAGATGCATGAGGTGTAAAGAGAATTTGGGCAAGGACACTCGGGTCAATCAGTTAACCTCTCTGAAGGTATTTGGACTAAGTTATCTGTTAGTGTAGAGTCTAGAACTAATATCCTATAATTTTATGAAATTACAAAATCATTTATTTACATATTAGAAGAGAATTTTTTCCTGAAAAAAAAATGATGCATGACTTTTCAACAGATGATGCTAGAACAGCTCTGTTTCCACATGCAAAGAATAAAGGTAGAGCCCTAACTCACACTATACACAAAAATTAGTTTAAAATTAATCATAAACCTAGATGTAAGAGCTAATACTATAAAACTCTTAAAAGAAAACACAGCAATAAATCTGTGTGACCTTGGATTGGTCAGTAGTTTTTTAGATTCAATATTAAGAGCACAAGTGACAAAAAATAAACATATAATTTGGGCTTCATCAAAATAAAAAAAACTTTTATGCTTCAAAGAACATCACCAACAAAATTAAAAGACAACATACAGAATTAGAGAAAATATTTGAAAATCACATATATGATGATGGACTTGTATCCAGAGTATATATAAGACACTAGCAACTCAACAACAGACAAATTACCCAATGAAAAAGTGGGCAGAGCATTTAAATAGACGTTTCTGCAAAGAAAACACAAATGGTCAATAAGCACATGAAAAGATGTTCAACATCATTAGGTGTTCAAGAAATGCAAACCAGAACTATAATTTGATACATTTCATACCCACTAGGAAGACTGAAATTTTGAAAAAGACAGAAAATGACAAGTTTTGGCTAGGATATGGAAAAACTAGAGCCCTCATTCATAGTTGGTGGTATTTTTAAAATAGTGCAGTAGTTTTAGAAACCAGTTCAACAGCTCTTCAAAATTTCAACATGAAGTTAACATATGACCTAGCTATTCCACT
This sequence comes from Spilogale gracilis, assembly GCA_004023965.1. Lineage (NCBI taxonomy): Eukaryota > Metazoa > Chordata > Mammalia > Carnivora > Mephitidae > Spilogale > Spilogale gracilis. The sequence goes on along the minus strand of PITA01021988.1, from coordinate 10,417 downwards.
CCATGAGCATTGAAAATATATATCCACACAAAAATCCATACACAAATGTTCATAGAAGCATTTTCTATACTAGCTATGGAGTGGAAGAACCCAAACACTAGTCAATTGATGAATGGATAAACAGAGGTGGTGTACCCTTCCTTGGAATATTATTCTGTCTGTAATAAAAAGGGATGAAGTACTGATACATACTGAATATGGATGAGTCTTGAAAACAGAATTATATGTGAAAGGAGTCAGCAACAAAATACCACACATTATAATGATCAAATTCATATTCAGTGTCCATAATAGATAAATTAATTGAGGACAGAAAACATATTAGTGGTCACCAGCAGCTTAGAGGAGGAAGCAGGGAAGATAGATACTGCTAATGGTACAAGGTTTCCTTTTGGGGTAGGGAAAATTCTTCAGAATAAGATGTTTATGGTCGTACAAATCTATGAACATACTGAAAACCAATGAAACCACTTTAAAAGGGTGAATTCTGTGAGGCACCTGGGTGGCTCAGTTGTTAAGCATCTGCCTTTGGCTCAGGTCTTGATCCTGGAGTTCCAAGATGGAGCTCCCATTGGGTTTCCTGCTGGGCAGGAAGCCTGTTTCTCCCTCTCTCACTCCCCCTGCTTGTGTTCCCTCTCCAGCTGTGTTTCTCTCCGTCAAATAAATAAATAAAATCTTTAAAAAATAAATAAAGGTGAATTTTTAGTATGTTAATTGAATCTCATAAAACAATTATTTAAAAAGTAATGCATGACATTCCTTTTTTGAATTTCACAAAAAACATTGTCCACTTAACACAAATTTACTCATGATACGATCATTGCATGAAATATATTCCTAGTTTCAGTAAAAAAAATTAAAAAAAGAAAATAAATTGAAGCCCAAATTAAAAGTTTTAAAAGGCAAACCAAAAGAAAGCAGAAGAAAGGAATAATAAAGACAAAAGCAACAATTAATGAGTCACAAATTTAAAAAACATAAATTCAAATCTAGTTTATGGAAAAAACCACAACAAAGTAGACAACTCTATTTAAGAAAAAAAGGGGAAAAACACAAATACAAACACATAAATGACAAGGGGAAAATAATGATTTAATAAAGCAAATTAAAAAGTAAGGATTTCCACCTCTGGCCACGAGGGAAAGAAAACAGATCCAGACTTCCCCTTTCACTGTGAACAATTTGAAAACTGGACAAAATAGATTATTAGACAACTGTTTCCAGACACTGGACAATAAATAGCACAGTGCTGAGATCCCTAATAATAGAAAAACTAAAGATTTAAGTCTTATGGTTGCCCAGCGTTCTGCCTGCAGGGACTTTTCAAGCCCTTGACACAAGAGAGGCCAATGAGACAGAGCCCACTGGCTCATGAGTTGAAGAGAGGTCAGAGTTTAGGGAGGCTGGGGCCACAGGAAGTCACAGGGCAGAGTTCCAGAGAGGAGGGAAGTTCCCAGAAGAAGGGCTGCAGACATCTGTATACAATCTTCTTGAGTGTTTGCTGAGTGCTCAGCTGCTCCTGGGAATAATGAATCTTAACAGATCAGAAAGAAATGAATGGGGTGTTGTAACCTAACTGAGTACCAGCCACCCAGGGAAGAAAGGGGAATATTTAAATTCGGACAGTCAGAGTAGAGAGGCCTCAGTGACAACCTGGCCTATTAACTGGACACTCCAGAACTGTCACTCCACGTTGTTAGGACTCAACTCTTGGTGGAGTGAGGTTTCTCTAGACTTGTCTCCTAGCAAAGCTTAAAACTAGGCCTCACAGGAATCAATCTGGTGTTCAAGTAACTTAGCTGCCTCCAAAACAGTTGCACCAGCCTGTACAAGAAAACAAGGTTCAGACATAAAATATAATATTTACAGTATCCTGAAAAGATGACAAAAAGCCCTCCAAATATCCAATAACAGGGAGAGATATCAGTCTTCAGAAGGAAACCAGAAATGACAGAGATGATGGCATTAGTAGACAAGGACATTACACCAAGAATTATAACTATATTTTAATATTTAAAGGAAAAGATAAACATAGTAAAGAGATATGGGATACATTTAAAAGAATAAATGGAGGGGGCCCTGGGTGGCTCAGCGGTTAAGCTCTGCCTTCAGCTCAGATCAAGGTCCGGGAGTCCCGGGATTGAGCCCTCCATCTAGCTCCCTGCTCGGCGGGAAGACTGCTTCTCCCTCTCTCACTCCCCCTGCCTGTGTTCCCTCTCTAGCTGTGTTTCTTTCTGTCAAATAAATAAAATCTTTAAAAAAAAGGATAAATGGAAATTAAAAAGATAAAGAATATAATAGCTGAAATTTTTCAAAAATCGGTGGAAGGAATAATAATATATTAGATACTATGGAAGAAAAAGTCAATGAACCTGTAGATATAACAACAGAATTTATCTAAAATGAAGCATAGAGAGAAGAGAGCCCCCCCCAAAAAAAAAGAAAACAAAACAAAACAAAACCCCAAAGTGAGCTTCAGTTATCTATGGAAAAAATCAAGTCCTCTAATATGATGGTAATTGAAATCCCTAAAAGAGAAAAAAACCAGAAAATTATTTGAAGAAATAATGTGTCCAAATTTGATGAAAATTATATAGCCAAAGAAACTCAACAAATCCAAAGTAGGATAAACATGTACACACAATACACCATGAAACATCACAATAAAGTAGCTGAAAAACTGTGATAGAAAAATTCTTAAAAGCAGAGAGAGAGTGGGCATAGGAACAAAAGAGCAAAGGTAAGAATGACTGAAGACTTCCTGTCTGAAACTATGCAGTCCAGAGAGATGACAAATGAATGATATATTAAAGGGACCTAGATAGACTAATAACAGATAGGTGGTAGATAGATAGATAGAAAATAAGTTCTAGAAATCTTAATTCTATATTTAGGGAAATCAAGCCCTTGAAAATATAAGTAAAATAAAATAATTTTTAGACAAACACTGCTATAAGAATTTACTTCTAAGAGATCTGCTCTACAATAAATTGAAGCCACATTTTTTAAATCACAAAAATATGAAACCTGTGATTGCATGAAATCTTGGATGTATACAAAGAAATGGAGAGTGCAAAACATTGGCAAATATTCAGTAATATTTTTTTGCCTCAGTTAAAAAATTCCTTCAAAAGGTAATCGAGTACATATTTTTTAGAAGATGTTATTCATTTGTTTGTTTGTTTAAGAGAGTGAGAGAGCCTGAGTAAGGGAGGGGGACATGGAGAGAGTGAATCCCAAGCAGGCTCCATGTCCAGTGCAGAATCTCACAATTCTCACAACCCCGAGATCACGACCTGAGCTGAAATCAAGAGTCAGATGCTCAACAGACTGAGCCACCCAGGTGCCCTGATAATTGAATATTTTGGGCAAAATGTAAAGATGTATTGTGGGTTTAATATTATATGAGAAATAAAATGTGAGAATAACAACATAGTACAAATAGCAGGTGGAAAAGAAGTATAATGTTCTACTAGTATATTACATATCAAGTGGCATAATATTATTCCTATTGGGACTGTGATAAATTAAAATTGAATATTGTAAATATTAGAATAATCACTTCAAAAATAATAAAACAAAAAGTATAGCTTATCAGCCAACAGTATATATAAAGAAAATAGTAAAAACTATACCTTTAATCCAAAAGGAAGTAGGAAAAGAAGAAAAATAAAAAAGGGGTGGGATAAAACTACTTGGAAGATAAAAGCTACTTGGAAAAAAGTAGCAAGGTGATGGATTTAAATTCAGTCATATTGGTAATTATAACAAATATAATAGCCTATGCTCTAATTAAAGACAGAGCTTTTAAGTTAAAAAACAAAGGCAAAATATGTGTGATCTATAAAAAAATCTAAATGTAATGACAAAGATATGTAGAAATAAAATGATGGAAATAGATATGTAAATAATAATCAGAATAAAGAAAAATGGATTTATTAACATGAAAGAAAATAGATTTCAGAAAAATTATTAACAGAGATAAAGAATTCACCACAAAAACATGACAATCTTGAATGTGTACAGGTATCATAAATAAAGCAAGAACTGACAGACCTGAAAGACTAGGAAAATTCATAGTTTTAGTTGGAAATTTTAGCACTCCTTTCTTAATATTTTATAGACGAAGTAAACAGAAACTTGATAAGGATTATTTTAGTCATCATCTTGACCTAATTAACATGAACATATCTACCCAGCACCAGAAGAATATCCATTCTTTTCAAGTGCATGTAGATGTACACAAAGATAGACCATGTGCCGAGTCATAGAATAAGCATTAACAAATATAAAAGGACCGAAATGATACAAAGTTTATGTTTTGCCTAGTGACAGAATTTGCAAGAAGTCAACAACAGAAGAATGTCTGGAAAATCTCTAAATATTTGGAAATTAAACGACATACTTCTAAGTAATCCATGGGTCAAAGAAGAAATCAAAAAGAGGAGTAACAATATTTTGAACTAAATAGGAATCAAAATATAACATATCAAAATTTGTAGGCTACAGCTTTAAAAATTATCTAAAATTCCATCTTAAAATCCTAGAAAAAAAGCAAATTAAACTCAAAAATAAGAAGGAAGTAAGTATAAAAATAAAATACAAATACAAATAAATAAACAAAAAACAAATAAAAAACAAAAAAACAATAGCATGTATGAACCCCACAGATGGTTCTTTGGAAAACAAGTTCAATGAAATTGATAAACCCTTAAGTAGACTTATTCAGAAAAAAAGAGAGAAGGCACAACTTTCCACATCAGGAATGAAATAGAAGCATCACTACAGATCCTATAGACTTTAAAAGGTTAAAAAGGAAAGATGAACAATTTTATTCCAGTGATTTCAATAACTTAAATAGATAAATCTTTGTGATAATATTACTTTGGTTGTATTAAAGAATGTACTCATTCTTAGGAGATATATGCAGAAATATTTAAGGTGTAACTAACTTTCAAATGGTGAAGCAAAATTTGGACAATTGGTGAATCTAAGGGCAGGGTATATAAATGTTCTTCTCTTCTGTGTATTTTAACATTTTCCTTTCCCCCCCTTTTTTAAAAAAGTTTTTATTTATATGAGATATAAAGTGAGAGAGAACATGAGCAGAGGGGAGGGACAGAGAGGCAGAGAGAGAAGCAGACTTCCTGCTGAACAGGGAGCCCAACAGAGTGGTCTCTGGACCCTCAGATCCTGACCTGAGCTGAAGACAGATGCTTAACTGACTGAGCCACCCAAGTGCTTTTTGAACATTTTCATAATACAAAGTTGGGAAAAATAAACCCGGCACAGACTCTTGCCAGTAGAGAGGCTCTCATTCCAGGTTCATCATTTGAAACAGGCTGATGATGGGAAGACAATGTCATGACTTTTCACCCAGAGAGCAGTGTCATGACCTTCTCTCTGGGTCAGGATGAAGTTTCTTGGTAATCCTGGAACCTCCTATAAGACAGACACAGAGAGGAAGGACCTAGGTCACTGGGGGCCAATCTTGACCTTCCACCAGCAGTGAGGGCCAACAAAAATACTAAGTAGCTTTTTGTAGATGTCCAGCCACTAACAGCAACTAGTAAAATGGCTGGGCAGTTGCTTTGTAAACAGAGGCCTGACCTACTTGATTCTTCCCAGAGGTTGGAGAAAGAGGTCTTGACTCCCAAAGACATGAAACTTTGGCCTAACTGGATACTAATTACTCATAAGAGCTTTGTTGACCCAAACTTCCCATAACCTCGGTTTGGTACAAAAGGCGGTCATACCCAAAGAAGCACAATTGCTGCTAGAAAAATGAAAGAGATTTATCCAATCCTGAAAGTCCCTTTTCAGAAAAGATGTCCCTCATTGCACAAGAATAAACAATGCATGAATGATAAATCCCACATTTAGGGCTGGGAATAGCTTTCCTATGTTCCTAAGGCATTGTATATTTGGAATCAGGTAAAACTGAAAGTAAGAGTAGTTCTCCATCCAAGGCTAGGTTGGATGAGACAAATTCCCATATTTTGATGCATCTCTTTGTGATTAGAACACCCGTGAAGGACACAAAGTGTGGTACCTCCACGACATTAGTAATGTACAAGGGAAAGAGGCCTGATATTGTGAGTCTCCTCTTGGCCCCAGGTCCTGACTGAAGCTGGACACTGAGCCACCCTCTCTGTCTTGAGGGGACACTTGGGGGGTGGGATAGGTAGGACGAGCACCAAAACATCTCTGCAAGATGCAATCAAACCTACTACTACTCATTTCCTTATCCATTTGTTCTACAAATGGGGCTCCTCAGTTGTTTGATGATGTGGGTATGGTGGAGAAAAAGGCAAAATACACGGTAGTTTCTATGCAGCTCACATTATGGATCATCTGGCAAAGTCAGAGTTACTTAGATAAAGGGAAGATGTGAGGAAGACTTTGGACTTGAGAAATCTGGGCTCTCATCCCAGCTGTGCAGCTGGCTTGCTAGGGCCTGAGTGATGAGTCCTCTGACCAACCCCCTGTCCTCCCAGACCTCAAGGTCTTGTCCTGTGCAGAACCTGACCAGATTCCCAAGAATATCCCTTCTAGCCCCATCTTCAAATGGGGGCCCATTTCTCCTCCAGCCCTCTGTCAGCCAATGTCCAGCCTGTAAAGCTTTTGGCTGAGAATGGAAAGAAGGTCCCTACCAGCTCCCCAACTTTGACCATTTTTGACTGGAAAATTTCCTGCAGATGAAAAAGTCCTGTGGCATATATGTTCATTATCCACACTAAGTTTCTATTCCTTTTGGGAAATGTGTGCCTTTTAACAAATGAGGACCATTTTTGCAGTAGCCCATCACAGTATGGTGATCTGTGGTAAGAGGTGGAGAGAGACCCAGGGATCTGGGCTGCTGTGTGGCACCGTCTGCCACTCAGATGATACAGCAGTGGACAGGTGTCCTGGATCCCCGTGTCAGGAGGAAACCACCCTGTGACAAATGTCATCTCCTCTCTGAGGGCCCTCATGGTGGAAACCTCGAGGTCAAAGCAATATAAATGGTCTGATATATTATGATTTCTTCTGATTTCTAGAACATGATAAACGATTATTAGTGCAAAACTAGGATCCAGAACTTACAGATAACTTGCACAGATCAATAAGAGAATTCAAACACACCCGTGTTGCAGCGGGCAAATGTCCTGAGAAGATGCTATACCCTAGAGCATGGGTTAGGAAATGAAGGCAGAAGAGGCCAAATTGTACCCCTCAAGCTATTTTATAAATAAAGTTTTATTGGAACACAACCATGCCCATTCATTCATGTATTGTCAATAGCTGCTTTTCCATACAACAGCAAGACTGGGTAGCTGGAGCAGAGACTGTCTGACCTATAAGCCAAAGATGTTTACTATCAGACCCCTACAGAAAAACATGCAGACACCTGTAACAGAGGAAACCAAGAAGCCAATAAGCATTAGAGAAAGGTGCCCAACATTATCAGCCAACAGGAAAATGTCAATTAAGCCTATAGTAAAATACCCTTGTACACCCATCAGAATGGCTAAAATGTAAAAGACTGGAACCAAGTGTGACAATGATGGGGGATGCTGCAACTCACATACGTTGACAGCTGATGGGGGAAGGGGCACAACACTGGGAAGCAGCATGGCGTGCCCAGTACAGCTGAGCGTGCAGATGTCCATGGCCAGCATCCCCGGCCGTGTGCTCAGGGGAATGAGGGCTCTGGCCACCAGGAGACATGCATGCCAATGGTCATAGCACCTTTGTTTCTAATACCCCCTAAACACAAAACAACCTAAGGGGTCACCAACTGCAGAAGAAATTAAATTAATTGTGGTAGAGTCAGTAATAGGACAGTATGCAACAATAAAAAAACCCCCAAACTATTGCTTTACACAAGGACATGTCATAGATGTAATATTGAGCACAAGAAAGCAGGTCCTCAAATGCATAGTGTAAGTCCATCTCCAAATTTTAAGTGTAGTAACACGTGGTGCCAAAGATCAGAGCAGTAGTTACCTCTAGGGTTGGGGAATTAGTTACTGAGGAGGGGTCTTCTTGGCCCAGAAATGTTCTGTGCCTTGCTCTGGGAGATGCTTACATGACTGTAGACATATGTAAAAGGTCACTACATAGTTAAGTACCCCTAAGATTTGAGCACCTACAGTAGAAATGAAATGGTGTATATCACAATAAAAAGTAAAAATATTAAAGAAAAATACAGGGAACCCATTTGGCTTTGAACCTTATTTCAGCAGCTGTTTTTTAAATACCAGTCAGTGAACATATAGTACTATATTAATTTCAGGTGTACAATATAGTGATTCAACACTTCCACACAAAACCCAGTCCTCATCATGCAAGTGCACTTTGTAATCTCCATCTTCTATTTCCCCCTTCCTCCCACTCCTCTCCCCTCTGGTAACCCTCAGTTTGTTGTCTATAGTTAAGAGTCTGTTTTTTCGTTTGTCTCTCTTTCTCTTTATTTGTTTTGTTTCTTAAGTTCCCCATATGAGTGAAATCATATTTGTCTCTTTCTGATCCATTCATTTCATGTAGCATTATATTTGTTAGATCCATCCATGTTGTAAGTGGCAAGACTTCATTCTTTTTAATGGCTGAATAATATTCCATTTGTGTGTGTATGTGTGTGTGTATGTGTATACATACATATATACCACATCTTCTTTGTCCATTTATCCATAATTTGCTATTGTAAATAATGCTGTAGTAAACATAGAGGTGAATGTATCTTCAAATTAATTTTTTTATATTCATTAGATAATTACTCAGTAGTGGCATTACTGGATCATATGGTAATTCCATTTTCAATTTTTTTGAGGAACTTCCATGCTGTTTTCCACAGTGGCTGTAACAGTTTGCGTTCCCATCAGTAGTGCATGAGGGCTCTTTTTTCTCCACATCCTCATCAACACTTGTTTCTTGTCTTTTTAGTTTTAGCCATTCTGACAATGTGAGGTGATAGCTCATTATACTTTGATTTGCATTTTACTGATGTTGAGTGATACTGAGTAGTTTTTCATAGGTCTTTTGGCCATATGTATGCCCTCTTTGGAAAAATATCTGTTCATGTCTTCTTCTGTCCATTTTTAACTGGATTATTTGTTTTTTGGGTATTTTTTTTTTGAGTTGTATCTGTTCTTTATATATTTTGGTTACTAACCCTTTGTTGGATATGTCATTTACCAATATCTTCTCCCATTCAGTAGACTGTATTTTAGTTTTGTTGGTTGTTTCCTTTGCTGTGCAGAAGCTTTTTATGTTGATGTAGTCCCAATAGCTTATTTTTGCTTTTATTTCTTTTGCTTCAGGAGACACATCTAGAAAACGTCACTCCACCCAATGTCAGAGACATTACTGCTCTTTTCTAGCATTCTTATGGTTTCAGGTCTCATATTTAGTTCTTTAATCCATTTTTAAAATCTATTTTCAGTCTAGTTTGTATATGGTGTAAGAAAGCGGTCCAGTTTCATATTTTTGCATATTACTGCTCAGTTTTTCCAACACTACTTCTGAAGAGACTTTTTTTCTCACTGGATATTCTTTCCTGTTTTGTCAAATATTAATTGATCATATAAAGGTGGGTGTATCTCTGGGCTCTTTATTCTATTCCATTGATCTTTGTGTCTGTTTTTACCCCAGTACCATGCTATTTTGCTTACTATTGCCTTAAAGTATATTGTGAAATCTGGGATTGTGATACCTTCAGCTTTGTTCTTCTTTAAGACTACTTTGGCTATTTTTTTTTGTAGTTCTGTGCACATTTTTTAGGATTATTTGTTCTAGTTTTGTGAAAAATGCTGTTGATATTTTTTTGCTATTGATATTTTGATAGGGATCGCATTAAATTTGTAGATTGTTTTGGGTAGTATTGACATTTTAATAATATTTTTTCTCTCAATCCATGAGCACAGAATATTTTTATTATTTGTTTATGTCCTCTTCAATTACTTTCGTCAGTGTTTTATTGTTTTTGGAATACAGGTCTTTTATCTTCTTGATTAAGATTATTCTGAGGTATTTTATTCTTTTTGGTGCAATTGTAAATGAGACTGTCTCTTAATTTCTCTTCTTCAAAGTGAAGTTTTAACTAGAATTCAAACTGTGATACCTTTTAGGTTTTGCCATCAGGAAAAGCAAAATTTCAGAATGTAATTGTGCATTTGTGCTAAAATCCTCCATAGTAACCCATCCTCTTCCTTTCCTATACCCTCCTCCTATCCTCACCTCCCCATTCTCTTCTTGTCCCCTTACTCCAAAGCTAAGGGGAATAACTGGGGGTTCACCTGATCCCCCAGCCTGATCTCTGATGGGGACATGTCTTAAGACACCCAACAAGGGGACCACTGGCCCAGGCTGACACTTCTCCATACAGCAGTGACAATCGAGAGCCTTCTTCACTCAAAGTGAATGTGGGGGGGGGGGG
>PITA01021987.1:14929-31629 GCA_004023965.1 Spilogale gracilis | reverse complement strand
GGGGCCGGCGGGCGAGCTCGCGTGTGCGGCAGGCACGGAGCCTTTCTTCTCCGACAGAGCAGGGCTAGTGGGGGGGGCCGTGTCTTCTAGCTGCGGCTGGCCGGAAGGCACCCCCCTGCATGGCTGCAGCCGGGAGCCAGGCCCGGGAGCAGGTGGGTGTTCCCTGGGACGCTGTGTGAACCCTCCCCACGCCAACCGAGCCAAAACCCCCGCCGCCGGCCACACGGCCACAGCCACGTGAGACGGCCTAATCCCGCCCCCGCAGAAGGGCCTTCAACACCCCTGCAGTTGTGCTGTGTGTGGCGAGCGGGGCTGCTCCCTGGGCCTTGGGCCTCAAGCTGGCCTCAAGCCGGCCTCTCTCAGCAGACGCTCCTTCCACTTCCTCTCACACCCACAGAACTCACATCCTGCCGCACAAGGAAGGTGACGGATGCAGCTGGACCCAGGGGGAAGCTGTACTCCAGGGTTTAGGACAAAACCTGGGAGACATGGGCCTCGTAAGACGCAGGGCCCCAGAGCTGGGCCTGGAGTCAGGCCGCCTTGAGTTCAAATCTCGACTCTGCCATTTGGCATGACAACCCCACTAAATTCTGTCCTCGTCTGCAACTCAAGGACACACGTGTGAAGGGGCTGGCACACAATAAGGATATAGGGGACAATATACTCTTACCTATGGCCTTCTTCCTGTTTCTTCAGCCCACCCATCCCCTCCTCGGGAAGCCTTCTCTGCTCCCCGAGAGGAGAGGCAGAGCGTGCCCTCCACACGTGCCCACGGTCCCCAGGCTGCGCCAGAGCACCTCTCTCACAGACTGGGATCTTCCCGAGGACAGGAGTTGTGGCCCAGGGCCCCTTCTATCTCTCCAGTCAGTCTGGCCCACGGTAAGCTGCTTAATAAAGGGCGATTAGTTCATGAGGGTGGAAGGGCCCAAGAAATTGATTTACTTTCTATGCTCCTTAATTTTCTCTTCCCTCAAAGGGGGAAGTTGTAAATGATAATAAATTGCCTTCATATCCATGTTGCTATCTAAGATTACAGGGTCAATACTATGTCCATTCATTTGTTCTCTTAGTTCCTTGGAAGACAAGTACTACCTGAATTTTTAAGAAGCGCAGGTGGGCCGCTGTCGTGAAGAAGTGGCTAATTCCCGTGCCTCGCTGTGGCAGACTCACGAAGGCCGTGTCCTTCCCTATCTGGCAAACGCGGCCGCTCCCCATCCACCGCAGTGAGGGCCCCTCAGAGCCAGCGTTCGGGTGTTTCTAGATGCTCCCTTGGTCTCATTTTCTATTTCCTCATCCTGGGGCTGTAAAGTGTCTTGTATATCAAGACAGTGAGAGATCTAGGGCCCCGTCCTTCCTGCTTTTGTCCTTTCCCAGCTGACACTGGCTGAAAACAGCAGCCGGGCTAGGCCAGGGCACACTGAGTGATCGGAGGCAACCTGCCAGGGGTTCTCCCAGGTCAGCAATGACCCCGGGAGCTAAGAAAGTCATTTTGCAAAGAGCTCCCCTTCGCCTATGCATGGCTTCAGTAACAATGTCTACAGTTTATCCCTAGAAATGTTGCCTGGGATGTAAACCCAGCCCTGATCCCCTTTCCAGCAGCCGCAGGGAAACCCGGGCTCCTCCCTGCCCAGGCACACACATCCTTGCCCACCATTCCAGCCAGGTGGGTTGGTGGCTTCTGGCCTGACATCCCTAGCTCTGGCCTTCAGGACGGCTGAGGAACATGTAGGCACGTTGGCTGTTTGCTGAGTCCTGATAAGGTGTCCTATGCTTAAAGCAAGGGCTGCTGTGGTCAGAGGTTAGCTCCATGGGCAGGACAGCCTCCAACCCCCTTTGCTACATCAGCCCCAGTTTCCTGGGCCCAGAGAGAGAAAAGTTCTGTGGAGAGGACAAGGGTGGACGTACCATATTCAGCCAAAGGCCTGCTGTGTAAAAATTGTATAGTTTACTATGACTCAGCCAGAGAAGCATCAGCCTATTGGGGGGAATTCTAGTCCCTTCCTCCAGCTTCAGGTAGAAGGGCCAACGAATGCTTTGAAATGGCTGCAAGCCATCACCAGGCTCTGTCCCCGTCAGGTTCTCCCACCTGGGTCATTCACTCATTGATTCATTCATTTAAAGGGAGGAGGGGCAGAGAGAGAATCCTTAAGCAGACTCCCCTCCCTCCTGACCACAGAGCCCAATAAGGGGCTCGATCTTACAACCTTGAGGTCACCACCTGAGCCAAAACCAAGAGTTGGATGCTGAACTGACTGAGCCACCCAGGAGCCCCTCCCACCTGGGTCATTTAAATATTTAAATGGTCACCTAAATCTTTATGCTCACATTACCTTCAACTTGAGGGCAGCAACTGAGATAATAGTTGTTCTCACAAAATCAGTAGGCCTTCCTGGACAGTTCTCCTCCGTTCTTCAGTAGGCTTTGCTTTCCTTCTTTGTTTGGAATAGGCTTTTCCTACCTAGAGCTGGTACGTGTGAGGCCTGTTTCTAGTTCATTCCGGGATAACTCTTTCCGCCTCCATCCTGGGCATCTCTTGAGTCCAGGCTGGGTTTCCTGGGGAAGTCTGTGACGCCTTCCCTCCTTCTATCCCTCACCCAAGAGAGATCTTTGAGAGGTAGAGGTAGGTACCATATCTCAAGGAAGAGGGCACGGGGTGTGGAGATGAGGACGTGACGATGTTTTTCCTTATAAGCTGGGATGGTCAAAAATAATTTCAGAGCACTGCTATGAAGAACTACTTCAATGAGTCAAGGGGAAATCAATGGAAACATCTCCTTTGGCACCTTTCCATACAGGACAGATGGTATATCAATCATATTTATCCTACCTACCTACTTACCTTCCTCTCTTATCTACCTTCTGTGTCTATCATTTTCTTTTTCTTTCTTTCTTTCTTTCTCTCTCTCTCTCTTTCTTTCTTTCTTTCCTTCTTTCTTCTTTTTTAAAATATTTTATTTATTTGACAGTGAGAAACACAGCCAGAGAGGGAACACAAGCAGGGGGAGTGAGAGAGGGAGAAGCAGGCTTCCCGCCGAGCAGGAAGCCCGATGTGGGGCTCGATCCCGGGTCTCCAGGATCATGACCTGAGCCGAAGGCAGTCCCTTAACCAACTGAGCCACCCAGGTGTCCCTCTTTTTCTTCCTTCCTTCCTTTCTTTCTTTCTCTATCATCTCTTCATCCATATTTCTTACTTTTTTCTTTCTGTCATCTCTCTTTCTCTCTCTCTATATAAGGAAGCATTATATTACTCGAGCAATGTGGTTTTGAGGTGAACTTAACTCAGCTTCAGCCTGCTTTATTGCTACACCAAATGCTACAATTTTGTGTGACGATGGTGATGGCATTATAAAAATAAATAAAAATTAAAAAAAGAAGGAAACAAAAGATAACGAGAAACTCAGACAACCCCAAAGAGTATTAGTTGGTCTTCAAGGTCTGCATTATGAACTGTATGAGAGCACGGACAAGCCTCATGCACAGTGTCCCTTCCCCACGCCCTGCACAGCTCTGTCATACACTAGAGCGAAGCAGAGGTCTGAATCGAAGTACTCCTTGTGGGCAACTGAGTTCAGCCTTCTCTACAAAACCTGAATAGACTTTAGGCTTTAAAAAGGGCTGCTCTAGGGGCGCCTGGGTGGTTCAGTTGGTTAAGCATCTACCTTCGGCTCAGGTCATGATCCTGGAGGCCAGGGATCGAGCCCCACATCGGGCTCCCTGCTCGGCGGGAAGCCTGCTTCTCCCTCTCTCACTCCCCCTGCTTGTGTTCCCTCTCTAGCTGTGTTTCTCTCTCTCAAATAAAGAAATAAAATCTTAAAAAAAAATAAAAGAGAAAATGAAAAGCCTGCTCTAAGGCGCACTGAAGGACTTGATTGTGCCACCCTGCTTCCCGAGCCTCGCATGCCACGAGACTTTCCATCTTGGAGAAAACAAGACCAAGATCCCCGGGCAAAGGAATGGGATGGGGCTGGGGTGCCCAGGCATCTGTGGGAATCAAACCATGCCATACTGAGGGCTTTCACAGCCCTGCCAAGATCAGGACAGTTATGTAAGAAGAGTGTCTCCCTGGGCCAGCCATCACCGTTTGGACCTGAGGGGCCCGCAGCACGGCCACACGGGTGCTCTACGGTTCCAGCACTGCAGTCGGGAGGTCTCTTGCGTGGCATGTTGCTGGAACCTCTGAAGCCTGTGGGGTCTCCAAGGAAGCCCTCTGGTGGGGCCTCAACAAGACTGTAACATGGCAGGATTCAGCCATCAAATGACCATCCCTAGTGCCACCCAGAACAGGCAGCGGAGATCAGAGGGTCAAGAACACACCCACCAAGGGCGCCTGGGTGGCCCAGTCATTGAGCAGCTGCCTTGGGCTCAGGTCATGATCCGGGAGTGCCGAGATCGAGCCCCGCATCTGGCTCCCTGCTCAGCGGGGAGCCCGCTTCTCCCTCTCCAGCTTCCCTGTGCTTGGGCTCCCTCTCTCGCTATCTCTGTCATGAATAAATAACATCTTAAAAAAAAAATAAAGAAAACACCCACCCCAGAAAATGCCCCCATGGTTTCCGACACGCTCATCCCTGGTCAGCTATGAGGGGTCACGTCAGCGTGACGCGGCAGATCCGGGGATGAAGAAGGCCTGGGTGCGGGACCCGTGAGACAGTGGCCAGGAATAACGGCGGCCCCGGGGCCTGGGGCCTTGCTGAGTCCCCTGGCGGCGGTGAGCTCATCCACATTCAGAGGGTCTAAGAAGAGACCCCTGGAAGCTGTGGCACTCGTCACTGACTGGGAGGCCCACGCACAACGGGCTCTGGCCGTAACTGGCAAAGAGAAGCCAGTTACGAGGCCATTTCTCAAGGCCCCGGAGCCCCACACGGGCCCTTCAAGACCGCAGCGATCACCCAAGTGATGCTGCCACACCCGGGGGAGGCTGTGCCATTTGGCTCTATCACGAGAAGTGTCCATGTGGCACAGCCAGAGGGCTGTGGCAAGGACGCCCCGCGGCCAATGTCCCCGGAGGTCAGTGTCCAACGCATTCAAGTCATTGGGACAGCCAGCCTGCAGGAGGCATCCCCCGGGGACAGGGGGCCTACCGGGGAGTCGCGGCCACTCCCGCTGTCCCTGCTCATGAAGCACACAAAGGGACGTCTGCTCTAAGAGAACAGGAAGGAGCATCTCTCACCAGCCACACACACCTAGCGGCCACCGGTGCTGGCCGGCGCTTCAGGCTGCCAGATTCCGGGACAGAGACCAAGGAAGAAAAAGCCCACCACAGAGAGGAGAAAAATCACAATGTGTTCCATCACAAATCAAGCGTGAAGTTAGGTACTGAGCCTCCCCCCCCCCCCCCGAGGGCCAAAGGGAGACTCTTGGCAGGGTCCGTGAGCCCCTGGGGTCCGGCCCTGCCCTGGGTCCCTCATTCAGTTTCGATCATGTCCTCCTCGTCTACAGCCCTTCCTGTACCCCTCGCTCCACACTTGTGGAGGTCCCGTGCGTCCCGTTAGTGTGACCTCCTCCAGGGAGCCGGCCACAGACACGACTAGCCCTTCCTCTGTATTTCCTGCATTTATTGGCGCACTTGGCCCTCTGTACCTAGTGGATACAGGGAGTGGTGGGCACGCTCATCTTCCCCATTTGCATACTAATGTTTTACATACAGACTCAGACATCTAACAGTCCAAATCAAGGCAGCTAGAAATACACCCAAATGCTTAAAAGAGCACCATGCATCACAGCTGCCTTACTTTAGACTAAGGCAGCGCCCCGGAGACACAGCCGGGGGGTGGGGGGAGGCAGGCTGAGCGACAGATTCCTGCTCGGCCTCGAGCTGGCTGTGCAACACCGGGCCAGCCACGGAACCTCTCTGAATTTGCCTTTCCTCTTCTGGGACATACTGTCAGACCTTCCCTATCAGGTGGCTGGGCGGAGTAAATGAGATAGCTCACACCAGTGCCAGGGTCTGGAGGGTGCTGGGTTATATACCCCTGAAACCCAACAGAACTGGGGCCTGGAGTCACTAAATCAAAAACCACACACCTTGCAAGGATCACTACTTTGCAGAGCCGGCTCGGGGTCATGCTCAGAATGCGGGCTCTGGAGTCAGACTGTCGGGACTTGGAAGCCTTGGGACACTTCTCAGTTTCCTCACCCACGAAATGGGAAGGATAATAACAGGGCAGTTGTGAGGATGTGATGGGAGTCACACACTTTGATGTCTAGTGCTCGCAACGCTATCAATAAATGTCAGCTGCTCTTAGGATTTGGGATCTGCTTTTGCATGGTGGGACTTAAAGAAAACAACCCTGTTTCATCGGAGGGAAACAGGGAATGTGGAGAATGAAATCACGATGCTCAAAGCCTCCAGACCTTGAACTTCTAGTTGTCGAAGGCACAGGGGGAAGAAAGAGTGGATGGGGGTTTCTCAAGGTGCGAATCCTCCCTGCTATCTGGTGGCCAGATGTAGATGCCTGGACCTTATCCCAGATCTGTGGAATGAGATTCTCTGGGGGCGGTGCCTAGGAGGGTGGATTTTTCACAAGTTCCTCGAGGGATGTGAGCTCTCACGGAGCCGTCCAAATGCTATCGCTCTCGTTATCACAGAAAGCGCTAATACAGAGAGAGCTGGTGGCACACGCCAGCCAGCGACGGTCTGCTGAAAGCCCCCGCTGGTCCGGGCTCTGCGAGGCAAGGGAAGGTGTGCTCTGGGCGTGCATGTGGGGGGTGTGCACCCTGTACGTCCCCGTGGCATGAGGATTCGTGGGCCCCTCTTAAGTACCTCTACTCTATGCGCGAGGATCTGGGGGTTAGAGACAGTGGTGTTGGGGCCGCGCAGAGCTGCTGGTGAGAGCTTACATGCGCCGCTCTTTCCCAACTCCACATGGAGCGGCTTCCCATCGGCTCTCTGAAATCACCATGGTGGGGGCCCTACACCTCAAAAATCACAACCCCTACAATCAGTGCTCTTCAGTTTGTTGGGAGTGCCAGTATACATGCACTCCCCTGGTTCCCATCCATAATAAATTCTCTGCTGGACCCCAATTCTGTGGGATGTGGAGCTGGGCAGTGTATTCAGGTGTGTGGATGGTCTGGGACCATTCAGAGCCTGGCTTCCGAAAGCCTGCTCAACACTGCTCATGATGTTAATGGTGTTCCGATGCTCAAGTCCTCATGCTGTGGCTCAGGAGAAAATCCCCTAAACCCCGGTCCTGAGCTGGCCATGAGGCAAATTGCTGTCTTGATACCCAAGTGAAAGAGCGTCGGCTGTGGGTGCTTTGGGGCCAATCCCCTCAGAGCCACTAGGAAAACCACTGTGCTCGCCTGAGGGCTGCCCAGTGGCCTTCGGACCTGCAGGAAGCCAATCTAGAATGCCCGGGCAGGGCCAAGGTTCTCTCATCCCAGGGAGTGAGGGGTCTGATAGCAAGGGGGGTGGCCCCGCTAAGCTTCAGCCCCAGTCCCCAGCCTGCTGCTGGGACACCCGCAGTCGCTCAGTCATCCGTTGAGGGCCACAGGCCCTGCCACTGGCACCGCTCTGGCCAATGGGGAGGAACCACACACTCCTCCTTTGCATGCCTCCACTCAGCAGTCAGGTGAGTCCAGGGGACTCTGATCCAATTTCTCAGTAAAGCCTCCCATGCTCTGCAAGGACACGGTTTGAAAAATCTATTTTTGTGCTTTTATTTACTTAAGGTCTGCATGCCGAGGGAAGCTTTCTCAGAGCGCCATCAGACCGCCTCTCACTTACCAGAAAAAAATAAAAAAAGAGAAAAGAAAAATCCCACCTTCTGGGAGCTAGGCCGCACACTTCTCTCCCCACCCTTGTAGGCCTTGGGTGGGCCTCCTCATGAAGCCCCGGGGCTGAGGGGGGGGTGGCGTGAGAAGGACACTTTCCCAGTGGGACTGCAGCTCTGGGCCCTCAAGTCCCTGTGGCAGGGGCTCCCTCCTGCACCTGCACCATGCCCCCCTTCTGGGGCTGCCCAGGGTGCGTGGATTTCTGTTTTCCTGGTTTAAACACTGCTTTTGGTCCAGGCGCCTAGCCCATCTCTGTGGGGTCTGCGCCTGCCATTCTAGAGGTTTCCCAAAGTAAAATGCTGGGAGCAGGGCGGGGTATCTTTGGACAGTCTCATCTTTCTAGAAGGGTCTAAGGCTCAGATCAGAAGACAAATGAACTCAGTGCACTTGGGGGCTGGGGGCCGTCTGTGCTGGTAAACTTCTCCTTCTGCCTCTATGTCAGATCTGCGCAGCTGGGATGCCGTCCAGCCAACCTCAGTGTGGACCCCTGGTAGGACGCCGGTGCCAGCAACAGGAAGTTGTGGGGGTGCCGCCTACACGGTCACGGGCGGCTGCGGAGGGCCGACCGCGGGACTACTGGCCTCCGTAAGGAATGGTCACAGACCTCCTCTTCTCTGCCCTGGCTCCCTCCTCCACTCCCTGGAGCTACGGACAACGGGGCGGCGGGGGGTGGGGGGCAAGTCAGCACCCCACTGCTGGTGCACTCACCCCAGTGACCAGATCCTAGCCATCTGTCCGGAGAAGGTAGGGCTAGACCAGTGTCTAGGGTACCTTGGGCCTCTGTCGCTAACCTGTCAACATGTGAGGCCTCTCCGGGTCCCTAGCGCACCCTGGCCCCCGCCAGTGGAATGAGGCCACGGGAGCAGGCTCATGGCTCCACACCTAGCTGAGCAGTGGAATCTCTCAGGAGCTTAGAAGGTACAGATTCCTGGCTCCTAGCCACGCCGAGTGAATCAGAAATTCTGGGAGTCCCAGGAATCTGTATTTTGGACCAGAGCTTCTCAGGTGATTTTGCTATAGCTGTTCAACTCAGCACTGGGCTAGGCTCCCCCATAAAAACTTCCCATAAAAACAATTTATTACTTTGTATCCTTTCACGGAGTTAGGAACCAGGATGGGGAAGGGAAAGCACAGGCTAAGAACCCTACGCATGACTTGCCTCTGTAGCAAACAGAGAGGGCTAGAATGTCGTCGCCCTCTCCGGCCCTGTTGCGTGGCCCCCCGCCCAGCCCAGAAGGCACAAGGCAGCACAGGTGAGGGGTTAGGGTGGCTGCTTCCCTCTCTACCTCCGGCCACAGCCTCCCCCTAAGCCGCATCCCAGTGCCAGACAGGTGTGGCCCAGGTCTTCCTTCTGCCCAGGATCCCCTTCGGGTCCCGCAGGCTGCCTTCCCCTTGTTGATGTGTCAAGAAAAGCCCTTCGAGACAAGTGACAGCCATGCTGAGATCAACCAACTTAGGGGAAAGCAAACCCTCACCTCCTGATGTAAATGCAGGGGAAGGGCCTCGCAGATGACCTCTAAAAAAGCCTGTTTGGAGAGGTACTCTCGGGTCTGGCTGTCCCAGGTGTGTGAGTGTAGGGGAAAGGAGCCAGCACAGCCCATCCTGTATGAAGATCAGACTCGGAACAGTTATGCACAAGGAGAAGATGGGCGGTCTCCCTGTCCCCATGTTCTCCTCCCATCCCAAAGGAAATCAGTCTCGCATGCTGACTAATGAGTAAGGGTAGAGATTCAGGGGCGGCCGTGTGAAACCATTTGTATACTGGCCAGGGACTGGTCTATACTAGATCCTTACGGGGAAGATTTATTTATTTATTTATTTATTTTTAAAGATTTTATTTATTTATTTGACAGAGAGAAACACAGCCAGAGAGGGAACACAAGCAGAGGGACTGAGAGAGGGAGAAGCAGGCTTCCCGCCGAGCAGGGAGCCCGATATGGGACTCGATCCCAGGTCTCCTGGATCATGACCTGAGCTGAAGGCAGTCGCTTAACCAACTGAGCCACCCAGGCGCCCCGGTTACGGGGAAGATTTATTGATAAAATAATGCTGCCAACAACATCGATCACGGCAGCCAATACTTACGATTTACCCTTTGCTAGGCGCCGTGCTAAGTGCCTGACATCAGCCCCTTTGATCCTTACTACAGCCCTGCAGGGGTGATCATATCTCCACATCACTGGTGAGGAAGTAGCAGCTCCAACTGGGAAGCTACTGGCTCCCAGTCTCCCAGCTTGGGAATGGGGGAGGCAAGACGGGAACCCGGTCTGCCGATGGTAAACTGCTGGGCCGTCCTGCCTTTCCAAAGAGGACGGCAGTTGGGAGGAAAGGAAAGCAGTGGGGAATCGACAGGAAGCCCCCGTCAGTTACGAATCAAGAGTCGCATCTGCCAAATGTCCAAGGCCCGAGGAGGTACAGAAGCACGAGGCGCAGTCCCTGCCCACAGTGAGGGCACAGCTGGGCACACGCACGCTGCGAAGGAGCAGGCAGGCACCGCGGGTCCTGCCGGGGAGCCGGCTAGCCAGGGCACACAGACGACGGGCACCATGCAGTGGTGTCAGAACTGAGCAGAGAGCAAACGCCAAGGGAGGACGGCCTTGGGAGCAACGAGCCCGGGCCGAGGCGGCTGCTGAGGCGGCCAGGGCCTGCTGGGGGAGGGTGGAGTCCATGGGCGGGGGAGAAGGTCTGGTGGGGGCCCCGGGGCTGCGGGGCAGGAATGGGTGCATGTGAGCACCCCTCACCCTGGGCTTGGCAAATCCAGGTCAGAGGCTCGCAGCCGGGGGCACCTGTTCCAGCGAGGCGCCTGATGTGACTCAGAGCGGGAAGGAGGCTGCTGGTTCACCCACTACCCTTATTTATTCATTCATTCATTCAATACTTCCTCACTGTCCTCACTGACTATACGCTAGGCAGTGGGGTACAGAGAAACAAAGGAGATAATCCTGCCCTCAGGGAACCCAGGGGCCATGATGAGAAACAGGCCCACAGCACCCTCTGGCACGGGACAAATATGGTGTTTACGGGGTGCAGAGGAGGGAGCGCCTGCACCGTGGCAGAGGGCAGGGAAGGCTCGGCCGTGGTGAGCCCGGAGTTGGGTTTTGGCAGACGGAGTGGGCGTTTTCTTACTGCCGAGGGAGGAGCACCGCCCAGGGGAGGGAAGAGCAAGGGACTGAGGTGGCTTGGTCAGGGCACTGCAGGAAGCCGAGGGTAGCAGAGAGCCAGGATGGCAGGAAGAAGGGCGGGGGGATACCAGAGAGGCAGGAGGCAGGACTGTAGAGCGTGCACGTGCACAAGAGGGGAGTGTGGAGAACGGTGTGTGCGCCTTCTGGTGGCAATGGTCAGCGTGCTGGGACGGCTGCTGCAGGGCTCTGCGGGGAGCGCAGGGGACATCTGACCTGGGGAGTGGCCACAAGGAAAAAGACGAGGAAGGACCCAAGACCCAGTCGGCACAGGCCCACTGTGGGAAATGACTTAGAGCTTCCGGGCTTGGGGTTCTGGGAAGACAGCAGGAGCACGGAAGGTGTTATGGGCTGCACGGCGTCATGTGTCGAAGTGTTAACTCCCAGTGTGGTGGAGTGGGGACGGCCTCGTCGGGAACCAACTGCGCCGACCCTCTGATCTCGGACTTGCAGCCTCCGGAACAGAGAGGCATAGATTTCTGTGTTTTGAGCCCTCCAGCCCATGCTACCACAGATGGCAGTCCAAACGACAGAGACAGATGGAGAAGGTATATTTGTTTGCGACCTACTGAGTTTGAAAAACTGATCTGCAGCTGAAGAGGCAAGTGGGGGCCAGGGAAAGAGGAAGACGATCACGAGCGTGCAGATGGCCCCTGAGCCGGGAATACGGCGGGGCCAGCCCGTGAAATGTGGCGAAGGATGCGCAACCCAGCGAAGGACGACAGCTGGGGAACACCAACCAGGAAAGGACAAGAGGAAGGGGACAGGCGCAGGAAGCTGAGAGAAAACATCCAGAGAGGGGGAGGGAGTCATCAGTAGGCGCCGAGGACAGCATGGGCTCGGGAGGACCATGCACGGGACGTCAGGTAGGAAAACGCGGCAGATGCCCGATGCCTCTGACAACAAGGAGCATATGTTCTTCTGGGGACAAGGACAGTTATGGCCGCCAAGTGGCCACTGCTAGGACATGAGCAACCAAGAAAGGGTGACTGATTTGTTTTGATTTAAACAACAAATATCTGAACGAGGGTTTAATCTCCAAGAAGCCAGGAGAGCCTTCTTTGCCCTTTTCCAAGGGTCTTTCCCTGGCCTTGGGGCGTGAAAGGACTGCAGCCCAGGGCTCAGGCAAGCCTCCCTCTGACCCCCTCTGCCCAAGCTGCCCGCACGACCGCCCTTCAGCTGCCCCGGGTGAAAGCCAGTGCCACACGCCCGCGGCTTCACCAACATCTCACTATCCAGTCCTTCCGAAGAAACTCATGAGGGTGGTTTGCCCAGCACGGTGTACGGGTGAAGAGACTCGGGGCTGGACAAGTGAAGTCACCTGCTTAAAGGCTCGTGGGTAACAAGTGGGGTGCGGGGTTTGAATCCACGTGGTCAAACTCCGCTATCATCCCCCACCGCAGAAGAACATCTCTCATTCTTATCTTCCCTAGCCACCCTAGAGTGACCCCGCACACTGCCCGACAGGGATAGGACAGGACGTATCTACGGCATGACACTCCTGGGCAGATGTTGTAGGAGTACCCCAATTTCTCCACTCTTCTGCATGTTCACACCCTTGACTGCTCCCCTCCCATCCTGATTCCACGCTTGGTCATGCAACTTGCTTTGGCCAACGGGACAACAGCAAATATGATACAGAGACACATCAAGTACTTGTGCACTGGGGTCTGTTTGGAATGCTGATGACTCACATGAAGAAGCCCAGGCTGGCCGACCACGGACTGGGATAAGCCATTCCTAGGAAGGCCACTCCAGATCGACCAGCCTCCCAATTATGAGACAGATGCATGTGGCCACTCGTCCTCACCATCCCGCCCCAGCTGAGCAGTCCACACCAGAAGAACCACCCTGATGACCCCCAGAATCATGATAAATGATGTTTATTATCTTAAGAAGCTATCAAATTTTCGGATGCTTTGTTTTGCAGCGAAGGCTGATTGATACAAGGTCTGAAAGAAAGCCCAAAGCAGCTTCTCCTTCTAGCTCGGCAAAGTGGAGGGAAGTCTTGGGTCTCTGGTGTGCATGGACTCCTTCAGCAACGGAAGGGACACCCCGAGAGCACAACACCACCCTTGGTCTGGCAGGTCCCTGTGCTCCTAGAGGGAGCAGGAAAAGGAACAGCCTTCTGTGTGCCTTCCCCCTGGAAGGCACAGTGGGCCTGTCCCAGGCAGCAGACAGCCCCTGGTGGGCGCCCAGTTATTTGGGGACAAGGTGACACGGAGTTTGCTTCTGCCATACTGTCCCCAGCCTAGTGTTTTTCCACTGATGAGAGAGGAAGGCAATCATCTCTTTAGTGAGCACCCTACTGCAAAGGCTTCAAGGCAGCATTTCATCAAAGGGTGCTAGAGGAGCTCCTTCAGGAGGCACTGCAAAAACCCAGCAATCTCCAGCGCCGCTTAGCAAGGAGCTTGCTGTTTCTGCTTCAGACAGGCATAGGAATGAATGAGCACCCAAGAAAGCTAACCTGATCAGGGCACTTGGATAAGGCAACAAAACTGCTCCCTCCCCCAGCCCAAATCCACTCTCTGGGGTGAGCTATCATGGAAAGGAAGCATCGACTAATTAGAAGCATCTCCAGGACAGGAGAAAAATCAGTCCCTCAAAATGCCTAAGTAAAGAGAATTCCTTGTTAGAAAGAGAGACAACAACAACAAAATGCTAGGATGTCACTTTCCCCAAGCATATTTATAAAGGGAGGAGGAGAGAAGAATTAATTAGGACAGGAGCTTCTACACAATTATTTTTGCTGCTTTTATAGACCAAATGCCCCTTACAGGTAGGGGCAGATGCCTGACGCTGCCCGCCATTTTGAAAAATGATTCTTAGTCTTTGCTGGTTCTAATGAAGCTTGAAATGAAGATGGTTCTTTTGTTTACTCCCCCTGTTTGCAAAGCCTTAGCCGCCCATCAATAACGACGTCTGGATTATTTATTTCTCATTGCCCAACCGATGGGGCATCGAAGGGTTTCATAGAGCCAAACGTGAGGCGTTTCTCTCGAAGGAGTGTGCGTGTGCCCCCCCCAAGGACAGCAGAACGAGGCCCTTCAATAATCTGGACGCGGATGGACAGGACCCTGAGTGGGGCAAAAGGGCCCTGAGAGTCAGAGGCTCCGTGGCTGCCCCCGCCATTTACTAGCTGGGAGGTTTGGACAAGTCCCTTAACCTTGAGAAAATTCTAGGGACTAAAAAAAATATCTTTTTCTTTTTTTTTTTAATTGTGGCAAAAACAAAAAAAACCCCCATGAGATCTAGCTTAATACACTTTTTAAGAACACAGTACAGTCTTGTTAAATACAAGCGCAATGCTGTATAGCACATCTCTCTGGGAGAACCTTCTCGTCTTGTGTACGCGAAACTACGCCCGATGGACAACAACTCGAACTGCCCTTCCCCAGGCTGGCAACCACCACGCTACTGTGTTTCTAGGAGACCGGCTACTTTATAGATAGCGCATATGAGGGGACCATGTGGTATTTCTGTGGTTTATTTCACGTACCAGGATGCCCTCGAGGTTCAGATATCCTATGTTCTTCCTGGAACACATGGTGCCCACTGGACCCAAGTGCTGACATATATGGACTCATTTAGTCCTCAGGAACATCCTGTGAGGCGCAGGGGGGTGAAGCCATGTGCTCAGGCTCACCCGGCATGAGCATAACAAGCCCAAAGTGGTTTCTGGAACAATTTATAATTTTTACTTGAGGCAAATCTGTTTAATAGAGATAGTGATGTCACTGAGGATGATGGCAAAAGATAGAGCAGGGAGATGAGCCAGAGGTGGTGTCTGAAGGGTTCACCTTTGCAGAGTTGGAAGCAGTCCTTCCCGGTAGGAACCCTGCAGCCGGGAAGGCCTAGGTCGGATTCTGGCTCTACCCCTGCTCCAAAAATCAACAAAATCAACAAACCCCTGCCTCACAGAGATTTACATTCGAGCAAGGAAGACACAAAATCAACAACAAATACCCCAAATAATGCGTAGTATGTAGAAAGGGGAAGTATTTCTAGAAAACACACTTGAACAAATAGGGTTTGGGAACACCGGTGGGAAAGGTAGTTGGATTTTAAGAAGGGCGTCACGGAGAAGGTGATACCCGAGGAGAGAGTGGAAGAAGATGAGGGCATCAATCATGAGGTAGGAGGGTGTCTAGGGAACCGTGCTCCAGGCAGAGGGGAGAGCTGGGGTCAAGGTCTTGAGGTTGGGCAAGATTAGGATGTATGAGAACAAACAGGGCAGAAAAAGTTCCTAAGAGAGTAGGTCTTCTAAGTTCTCGCCACAAGATAAAAGGCTTGTAACTGCTGCAGCCGAGATGTTAACTAAACTTACTGTGGTAATTTTGTAACACATACACATAGCAAATCATCCGTCTTAAACTAATAGGAAGTTGTAGCTTATATTTCAGTAAAGCTGGCAAAAAATATTAGTTTTCAAGCCTCACTTTGTCTTCTCTACGAACTTTAATAAGCAGATCATCACTGTCTTCACTTGAGTCAGTAATTTAACACTCAGCAAGACGGGGCAGGGAAGAATCTGTCATGTTCCCCCAAAATTCTCTCTCTGGCTTGGTAACAGTGCTCTCATTTAGTAGATATTTATTAAGCACCTACTGTGTGCCCGGCATTGTTCTAGGTTAACAAAACAAAGCTCCCTGCCCCCAACAACTGAGTCGTATAGCTACGAATCTATTTACTTATATGATATTCAGAACCAGATTCTCCTCTTAACCACACACATTTCATGAGAGACATTTGTCAAATGCCTTGTTAAAATCAGGGACACCAGGTGTAAACATTTCTTGACTTCTCAGTCCTGCCGCCTCTCAGGAGAGGTGTGGAATTTCTAGGAAGCCTGGGGTGGCTTCTGTTGGTCCTGCCTTCCCTTCCAGCATTCATGCCCTATCATCTTATCAGAGTGCTTTAGACTCTCCTCTGTGGTGTAAATTCTGGAATTAGTTTCCTTTCCCTTTGGGGAAACAAGCAAGCAAGCAAACAAACACAATCATTGACTGTTCAGTCTTCCAGGATCTTTCTCTGTGAATCTGCCGAGCTCACCAAACCAAGTCCAGCCCCTTTTCCCATTATCCTAGAATATCACTAACCGGTTCCAAAATATGAGCTTAGAACAACTGGGTCTTCTTGGATAATTTCTCTATCTAGCCTGAACTCCCCGTTTCCTCTTAATAGTTTTGAGTCCCATGGTTTGCAAATCTTTCTTCTTCTTTGTCCTCCTCTTTTTCTTAGTCTTTTTTTTTTTGAAAATTGCAAATTATTACATTAATGCAGCACATATTTACATAATAAAAACATTTCTACGAGAATCTTGCCAAATTTTTTAAAGTTAAAAATTTATAATTTATATATTTACAAGCCATGGGCAAAATGTACTGCAGCTATCATACATTTATCATAAGTCCAACTTAACTTCGTTGACATTAATAAATGAGCGCATTTGAAGTTAAAAACAATGCAGATATCAGTAAATTATCTATTTAGAAAATCTCTCTTCTTCTTCACCCCCCCTCCTTCTTCTTCTTTTCTTTAAGGATTTTATTTTTAAGTAATCTCTCCACCCGATGTGGGGCTTGAACTCATGATCCCAAGATCAAGGGTCTCATGCTCTATCTACTGAGCCAGGCTGGCACCCCAAAAATCTTTCTTCTTAACAGGCTTCTGTAGCCTTAACCTTCTCTTTGCCTATTGTCACCTTTCCCTGAGAATACAGCACTCTCTGCTCACTTGCTGAGAAGG
>PITA01021987.1:0-14829 GCA_004023965.1 Spilogale gracilis | reverse complement strand
TCTCAGGCCAGAAAACTTCTAGAAATCTCTAATAAACTTACCGCAGCCCGCCCTCATACGTGAGGTGTTGATGATTGAGGATAGTGAAGAAGAAAGAGTGGGGGAAGAAGAAACCCTCAACTCAGGGTTTCCCACTAAGCTTTGCTCAGGGTCTCATGTCTGAGGAATATAAAAGCCAGGAGAGGGCACCCGGGTGGCCCAGTGAGCTAAGCGCCCCAACTCTTGGTCGGAGCTGAAAAGCTCAGGTTGTGATCGCAGGGTCGTGAGATCGAGCCCCGCTTCTGGCTCCGTGCTCAGAGTGCAGTCTGCTTGGGATTTTCACCCTCTGCCTCTCCTGCTCTATCTCTAAAATAAATAAACAAGTCTTAAAAAAAAAGCTAGGATACCCATATACATCTGTCTACTAGATTATACTTATATACACGTACAGGATATTAGTAGGTATTTTATTATTACTTGGACTGCAGGAGGAGTTTCTTCTACTCATGCTTCTCGATTCCTCCCTCATTCCAGTGACTTAATGATTCCCCTGCTCACAAATTCTTTCCAGGACATGTAAGGAGGGATAAAAGGAAAGACAGAAGAAGAAAGGACCCGAAGGGGGATAGACGAGTTGCAAAATACTTGCATAGTTTAAAAGATAACATTTTATTTGTCTCTCACCTCCTTATGGCTAGACATTCACAGAAGATACAGAAAGTTTGATGTAAAAATAAATTCTTCCTTAAATAAGAAGAGAATGTTCTGAACGGCTTCTTCCTGGGGCTTTGTATTTATTACTGTTTCACAGAAATTGCCAGTCTAGAACAATCAGTTCACGGAGCTGTTAGAAAAGAACATTTACTGGGAGCATAGAAGGATCAGGACTGCTGCTGAGAGGCGGTGCAAGGGCTGTGGACGGGGCTGCTCCCCCTCCCCTCGGCCCCCACCTCCCTTTTGTCTCTTTAGAGGAAAGATGAGCAATTATTCTTGAACCTAAGTAGGGGTGCTCATTCTCTCCGTCTCAGACACTTGGAAGATGCTCCTTGTGTCTGGAGAGGCAGGTATTGGGGAGTGAAGGGAGAGGAGTGCCGGGTGCAAGACCATCGGAGAGTCAGAAACCATCGAGATCTCACATCTGCACTTCACAGGTGGCTGGAGGAAAAGGGACCCACACTGCAGAGTAGTAAGGTAGAGACCAAGGCGCTCAGTAGCGGAGAGGGGAAGGGAACGGCCACGGTCAAGGCCCCCGCCCTTCCACAAGAGGGAGCCCCCAGCTCCGCCCAACCCTGCCCAGCGCCATCAAGGGAGTGAGAGCTGTATTCCAGGGGACAATCGCTCCACATAGGCTCCTGTTGGGGCAGAGTGCGGTGCAGGATACAGACAGGGAAGGAGGTGAAAGTCTACATCCTGAGCAGCGAATGGAGCGCGAGCCACTGCCCTCGATGGTTTAGGCTTCCCTGGAAGGAGAAAAGAATGGCTCCCCGCCCTTCAGTGGGAGATGGTCCCCCTGTTGATCAGAGACACCAGACATTTGAAGAAAGCCTCCCGAAGTGAAAGGGCGAGCCCAAAATCATAAGGAAAGTGGAGCTCAAAGGAAACAGGCAATTCAGGAAGAATGAGAAAACCCAGAAAGAGAAAGAAAAAAAACACAAAACAAACCTAAACCCCGGTAATTAATACCATCAGTGATATCAGACATCCATGTTGGAAACAATGGTGCTCTGAAAAAGAATTAGAATAGAAATTACTCCTAGAAATTAAAAATATGTCAACTGAAATAAAAAAATCCAATGGAAGATACCAGAGAATAATGTCTAGGAAATAGCCCAGAAAGTAGAAGAGACTCATAAAAGGATAGGGGATAAGGAGAAAAGGGCAAGGACTCGGAGGCCAGTCCTGGCTGGCTAACGTCTAACTAGCAGGGAGTTCCAGAAAGGAAGAACAGGGGAAACAAAGGAATCATTTGAAATATGAACATATTCCACTATCAAAAAAGGCATCATCAGGTTGAAAATCCTCAGTGAATAACCAACGTAAGGAGCAGACACAAAGAAAGGCAGGCAGGGAGGGAAGGAAGGAGAGGAAGGGAAAAGCCTAGGTATCCAAGGCAGGTCATTCCGAATGACAAAGAGGAGATCTCATGAACTTTCAGAGAGAAAACACGTCACATTAAAAACTCGCAATGGCGTTCGTCTTTTCCAGGAGCCTGAAGGTAGCACAATCTTCCTTTCAAAATTTGGAGGGGAAATTATTTTCCGCTGAAAATTCCATAAGCAATTAGCCACTGTTCAGGCTGAGGGAGGACACAGGCCTTTTCAGACCTCTGTGGCCTCAGAAACTTTGCTTTCCACGCAGTCTTTCTCCACTGCTGGAGGATGTGCTTCCCCCAAATGAAGGACTAAGTTAAAAAAGAGAAAGCCACAGGGTCCAAGAAAAACAAGGACGTAAGGCACGGAAGCACAGTGACGGGGAGTCTCTGGATGTTGCCTCTGTGCCTGGAGAGGAAGGATGAAGGATTCAGGAGGCGGAGGGCAGGGCTGAAGTGACAGATTGAGGCTTGAGAACACTTAGCAAATGGCACTGGGCATTGGATAGGTCTACGGGGCGTGCTGGAAAAAAAAACATGCAACAGGTATGTTTCAGAGGTAATGATCTTTTAGAGGTAACAATAAACTCTGAGAAAAACAAAAAGTTGTATGAGAAACGATGAGTAATTCTGGCCCAGGAGCTGGTTCTCTGGGGAACAATACTGAAATCATCACTGCACTGGAAACACTGACCACAGATTATGTTCCACTTTATATGTAACTCTACTGGAAGAAGGGGCTGGGAAGTGAAGGTGGGTGGTATGGGCAGGTCAAACTTCCCTCACAGGAAGTCAGGAGGCAACGTTTAAACCTGTCCATCCGGAGACGCAGGATAAGCATCTAATTTATGGAGGTCAGTACCAGAAGAAATAGCTAAAAGATTTTTAAAAAGATTTTATTTACTTACTTGACAGAGACAACAAGTAGGCAGAGAGGCAGGCAGAGAAAGAGGGGGAAGCAGGCTCCCCACTAAGCAGAGAGCCCAGTGTGGGCCTCGATCCCAGGACCCTGAGATCATGACCTGAGCCGAAGGCAGAGGCTTAACCCTCTGAGCCACCCAGGCACCCCTAGCTAAAAGATTTTAAAGAGGTTGTTCTGGGGAATGAGGCTGGGGAGGTGGGGAGGCACTGGAGAGGGACTGAGAAGGGCACTGCTGTTGGCTTTTAAACTCTGTTTTTGTAATACTTGGATAAATTAGAAGTTAATTTAAGAAAATGATGCATTCCCTTGACATTTTTATAGAAAAAAAGGTTTTAATAGGGAAAATGCAGTGACAAAGCAACTCAAAACGGGAGAGATTATGGTGGAGGAGGACAAAGGGGAAATATGACAAAATTCTCAATGTGAAATGATTTGGATTCAGAAAGCATATGTGTGATTTTCCTGCTGCCGGAACCTTCCAAGCACAGCACCCCTGTCATGCCGTGCTCCTGTACCCCACACCTGGAACACAGGGACGCTCCGTGTCTCTCTGGGAAGGGTTCGGCCACTGAGAAGTTTCCCCGAACTCACTGTCACCCCCGCCACATCTGCTCTGGGCCCAAGGGGAGGCCTCCAATTAGGAAATATGTCTGCTGAGACCTGCCACCAGCTGTGAGCTGGAACATCCAGGAATGTTCTGGAATGTTCTGGAATGTGTGCTTTTGAGGTGGGAGAAGCCAAGAAGTCTAGGAAACCCGCAGGGTGTGGGGAGCAGGGTGAGATGCAGCTGATGACAGGTGTACGAACAGTGGCCTCCGAGCTCAGAAGACAATCAAGGGAGAACAGACATGGGTCACTCGGTAGTTTAGCCCAGCTGATGGATTCGACAGTGGAAGTCAGCAAGGGGAAGCTGGGCAGAGAGGGTGTGAAGGACATCCGACTGAACTGAGAGCTCCCTCCTTGAGGGCGGGAGACATAAAAAGGCAGCACGTTCCCACCTGACTAGGAAAGCATCGAATTATACTGCTGTTTACTCTTTCACTTCCAGGGCCTGGGAGTGGGGTGCAGTATTTATTTTTACTCTCTCTCTCTGATGTATTTAGAGACCCTAATGAGGGCAGAGAGTAAACAAACATTTGATTGAAAACAGAAATGTCAATATGCACCCTCTATCTAGTGTGGATACAGGAGAAGGCAATTTTAATAAGACTGAAACAATTAGACTTGAAGGCTGCTACATGCAAACCACATGGAAATGGAACCCTACTGCTCTGTGTGCAGAGGAAAATAAACCACGGCTGGTTGGCGGTTTCTTGTGACTGCATTAAATGCCCGGCTGTTGCAAGCACTGAAGTTGAGGACTGCCCCGAGGTTATGTAAGAGACACACATGCCCAGTCATTGGTCAAGTGCCAGGAAAGACGTAACTTGCCCTCCAATGGCTCAGAAAAATATTATGTGTGGCTATTAAAAGGTATGCATGGATGTGTATCTCTAGACCCCTATCCTCTGTGTGTGCAACTATTTCTCTCTCCACCTAAAGAGATACTGATAAAGCGAATGGGGCCAAATGTTAACAAATTGGGTAAAACCTACAGGGGGCTACTGTTCTTATTCTCGAAATGTCTCTGTAAATTTGAAGTTATTTCCAGATAATGAGTTTAAAATCATATAAAATAGGATGGATAGTATCCCAAGTGAAACCGTTAAGAAAATGACCGATGGCTTTGCAAATATTCCAAAAGCATCTTGGCTGAGTGCCAGGCACCAGACGCTGGCTCTAACAAGCTGCCTGAGCTAAAATCCTTGTCTTTCGGGATAGCTTTAGGATTCTTAACAGCCAAGGCGGCGAAGCAGTCTTAGAATGTTTAAGGTGGAAGAAAACTAGTCTTTCAGGCTTTGTTTGAAGCCATTATGGCCCAAATTCAAGGCTGAAGGATCGGTTGCACAACACAGCTTCGGTTTAAAACAAAGGGACCATCCACTGTCTGAAGGGTCTCCAAAAGTTTGGACACCATTGGGTAAGACTGCAGCAGACATCGAGGCCAGCATGCATTAGGATAATTCATAACTGCACCTGGTGGAAATGTTTTACCGAAACCCCAGGCTGCTGGAGCCCAGTAACATTGCAGCGAGAAAAGACGATGCCCGTATTTCTCCCGTATCGCTGAGCATATGGATGGCTAATTTCACACTGAATTTTGACTTTGTTTTAAAAATTCAGGATGGGGGGCACCTGGGTGGCTCAGTAGGTTAAAGCATTGATACCTTTGGCTCAGGTCATGATCCTAGGGTCCTGGGATCCAGTCCCTTGTCTGGCTTCCTGCTCAGAGGGAGCCTGCTTCTCCCTCCGCCTCTGCCCTTCCCCCTGCCTGTGTGCGCATGTGCGATCGCTCTCTCTCTCTCTCTCTCTCTCTCTCTCAAATAAATAAATAAAGTCTTAAAAAAAATCTAGGTAGGAGATTGCTGTGTCTAAATGCCTACAAAGGTCCCTTCTCAACATGAGAGATGGTTACAACTGTGTGGGCCTCATGTAAATTTGTGCATTTTGTTTTATGAAGTTTTCTGCAGTTGTGTTGGATCTTTAACAATAAAAATGTTTAAAATTAGAGGAAGGTAGAGAGCATTAACTTGTTTGGGGATTTTTTTTTAATAGTTGTGTCCTATTCAAATGTCCTCTCTCCAATCTAATATTGATGTCTGTAGGTCACAGAAGTAGAAGGCCTTGCAAACTGATACTTAAGAAAAACAGTTAAAATGTCCATTATTACCAGGCCTAAAATTCATATTGGGGTATGGATGAGTGGTAGTTGAGCATTTTCCTGGAGAGCAAGGGTTTTTGGGAAGAATGAAGGAAGGATGGGTATGAGGTGGGGGGAGGTGCTGGCGTTGCGGTGGGACCTGCACAGCTCACCTGGGCCCTGGGGGAAGCTGGAGCCCCCCCTGAATGGACAGACAGCTGTGGTTGCCATCCCTGTAAAGGGCCCATGCACGCAGCTGTCTTCTCCTGGGCTGCCTGGGCGAAAGATATCACTGGCCAAACTTGTACTCCAGCTTTGGGTAAAAGGAGAGCATTGCTTCTCCAACTGCAAACTTCCCTCCCCGTCCTTGGGAGACTCAGCTTGTAACAAGCCAACAGATCACCTGCTGCTGTTCTAAGATCCCACGGCCGGCAGTGGGGGCCTGGCGTTCTGTCCCAGCTTAGCCTCCGGAAAGTGGCTGGACTGGGAGAGCTGGAGAGCTGGCTTTTTCCAGTTTGGGGTGCTCTCCTAACTCCATAAACGATGGATTATATGCATATCCAAGAGGAGTAACTGTCATCAAAGGTGAAAATAGCTCATTTTATAGGCAGAAAGGTAGCACAGTTAAGCACCTGGGTTGGAACTATGGCTCCACCGTGACCTCGAGCAACCATCCCGCCTCTCTTACCTTCACCTTCCCCCTCTGCAGAATGGAAATGAAAGCGGTGAGGACTGCGGGAGCTCAGGCACGTGCAGGGGGCAAGCCCCAAGCTGGGGCTCGGAAGGGTCAGAGGGGACTGTTGCTACAGTTCTCCACAGCACGCACATGGACTAGTGGGTCCGTGGAGCATTTTATTTTCCCCTTGCATAATTAATCCTCTACTTTGCCCGATGCCGGAGAAGCAGTGTTACTATACTGTAGCGCGCACGGACGGAGAGGGTGCCAGCCCCCACATCTTCCCGGACCAGCTGCAGGGCGGAGAGACCCGCCAATCAGGCAGCTCGTGACCGGTGCTGCCGAGGCCACGGAGCCTTCTCGCACACTTCAGCGGGGCACCCTGACTCTCCCCAAGTCTCACCGACACGCTTCTCAACAACAGATATCCTTTCATAGAGTCTGCATGAGCAGAGCACATGACCCTTGGAGCTGCAGGGAGAAACAGCCCCTCTGTGAACGGAGAGGACGCCGTCCGCTCAGCAGCTGTAGGGTTGGCCTCGGGGTTGCTTTCGGTGTGGGAGCCCTCCCCGACTTCGCTTGCCCACTTCTACCCCATGACCTCTCATGACCAGCAGGCCAGATTTCTGGAGAAGAACGGCTGGCTGGGGACAGGCGGTGGCCGTCTGCGCACACGACCGGGTCTGTGTAACGAGTGCTCTATGATCTATACAACACCCTCAAAAACGTCAGCCCAGTTGCTGTCACAGCCGCCCTAGGAGGAAGGCCGGGAAACAGCAGTGTTTCCATCGTGACTTCCCAGACGGGGAAACGGAGGCCCAGAACCCAGTGTCTTGCCTGGTATCCCTCCCATGCTAGGCTACAGTGCGGTCTATGACCAAGTCCCCACCTCCCTTCTCCCAGCAACTGGTGCTCAGTGAGGGTCAGGTGACCAAGACGATCCATCAGGGAGCCGAAACACATTAAGACTTCGAATTCTAGTTATTTCTCCTTCTTCTTTGTTAATTAATACTTTATTTTTTTAGTGCAGTTTTAGTTATTCTGATTATTTTTAGCTCAGCCTCTTAACATTTTAAATCCTGTATCTGCTTCAGCATACTCCCATTATATTTGGAGCTGTAATTGCAATTATAGAGCAGTGTATTAAATACACATATGTTGGGGACCGACTCCAGATATTTTAACTGATACAGGCGTACAATGGAACTAGCCTGGAGATGTCGTCTCTAAGGAAGAGTCTCACTACTACCGAAAGTTCGAATGATGTGTAATTTTCAGGTTGCACCCTAGCCTGCTGAAGCCACAATCCTGGTCCTGTGAGACTCACAGAAGGTGTTTTCTCCTATGGAGTCTAGGGCTGATACGTTTCATCTTGGATGTGCAGACGTGGCGGCTTCCAGCTCACACGCAGAGGTACCCCAGTTTCAGCATCATTTGTGACCCCTTACAAGCCGCAAAGGTTCGAGCAACTATGGGCATCACCAGGCCACTGCATATCGGCTCCTGCACCGTGACCAGCCCAAACTGCTTACGGTTTGTTACCTGCCTGCCATTCCGCAGCACTGAAGAGCACGGGGTGGCCTGTGCACATGATTTTAGAACATTTTTTTAAAAAGATTTTATTTATTTATCTGACAGACAGATCACAAGCAGGCAGAGAGAGAGGAAGCAGGCTCCCAGCTGAGCAGAGAGCCCGATGTGGGGCTGGATCCCAGGACCCTGAGATCATGACCTGAGCCGAAGGCAGAGGCTTTAACCTACTGAGCCACCCAGGCACCTGGGTGCCCGATTTTAGAACTTTTAAGAAGAATCTGTTCACTGCTCTACTCCCGGCGGCGCCTGGAACCCAGTGGGACCACGATGGCAGTCTGCCGACCGACCGCATGAAAGGTGGACAGACTACCCTATGCTCTCTTTTCCTAGCTCAACAGAGGTACCCCCAACATGACAATAAAGAAAATGGGGGTGAAATACGAAAAGAATGGAAATGGGAAAGATCAATAAGCAAATGATATTTTTGGAAGGCAGAAGAGGAGTGATCATGGAGTGGGCACATGGGAGGAAACCATGACCGATACGTCTACAGAAAGGGAAACGGATGCAAGGTGAGCCTACGTGTCTGGGCTGTAACCCGGGAAGGCTCGGACGACGGAGCCCCTGCAGATGACCAGCGCAATCTGATGCGGGAGTGGTTGCAAAGTCCGACAGTTTATTTTCTAGGGAAATGAACTGGAAAAGTCCCCAGACTAGAGGACCAGAGGCCTGGTGGAAGGACAGGGCGACAGGCATTGCTGAAAACCGTGGGACGGAGCGAAGATGTCCACACTAAAAGACACAACGCTCTCGG
This sequence comes from Spilogale gracilis, assembly GCA_004023965.1. Classification (NCBI taxonomy): domain Eukaryota; kingdom Metazoa; phylum Chordata; class Mammalia; order Carnivora; family Mephitidae; genus Spilogale; species Spilogale gracilis. The sequence continues at coordinate 6,076 of PITA01021987.1, read as the reverse complement.
TCCCTCTCCTTCATCTGCAATTAGAGCACGCCTGCCCGGAAAGGGGAGGATTAGTCTTCAAAACAGAACGAAACAGAACGGCCAGCCTCAGGAAAAGGCCCCCACATGCTGCTAACTGAAAGTTCTCCAGAACCTCCAAGCCGCTTGTGCTTCTGAAGAATTTTTTAATTTTTTCTTTTCAAAGTAATACATGTACAATGGAAGCCCCAAATAACAGCGCTCTGCCCTGTCTCTACCCACTGCCAGGCCCTGCCCCATAGAAAGTAACCACTCTACTCTTCTAGCAGTTTCTTCTTGTCTTACTCTGTGTCTGTAGGAGATGAGCTCATGAGAGGACTGAGTATTTCTTCATTTATTGATTCTGAGATCACCTGCATCTTCGATTCCAGGAAAGGAGGGCTTGGCCCACTCTCAGGGCTGTCGCGGCTCCCAGGGAAGGGACTGTGGTGACAGGAAGCTGATGTCAGTGTCGAGTGTCTCAATCGACTGAGTTCCCGAGTCTGATATCAAGTTCAGAAAGTGAGGGGCACCCCGGAACCCATGTTTATGTGGTTTCTGGGTTCCGGATATAAGCGGTGGGAGTTAGATAATGACGAAGAGATCTCCCAAAAGGTATCCCAGTATACCAGGCTCTGATGGACGGACAGTGAAGGTCTGGTTTACAGCAGAGCCAAGGAATACTGACCTCCTCTTTTTTTCCAAAAATATGTGTATTGACAACATCCTCATTTATCAGTTTTAGACACTGACATTTATACTTCCTCTCACGTGTACGTTTTTGCTTGTCCTAAAATAAATGATTGCCTCATGGCTCGTGCTTGCTGCATCCTATAATCAAAAACATTAATATTTCTGCAGAGAAACACAGGACTAATCATGCTGATTTGGATAAATAAAGAGTATAATAAATAGCCACATGTCAGTTCTGGTCAGATTTTGATGCCATATGACTGCACCTCAAACTTCAGGAAAAAAAAAAAAACAACCAACTTTCCATTTTCAGGGTATTTGGGTTTCAGAGATGCAAACCCTAATAGTAAAGCAGTACTCTTATCCTTATTTGGCAGATGGGGAAATTGAAGCATAAAAATTATGGAACTCGTCCAAAGTCCCACAGCTAGTCAGTGGTGAGGTCAGGAGGTGACCCTGGGCAGTCTGGTCTCAAAGGCTCTTAATTCCACTGCCCCATTGCTTCCCTGTGCATGGACTGGGCTTGGGGGAGACACCGATTACATTCCCACCGTCGGGGCAGGCGAGGAGTCCGGCATTCACACCCAGCAGCGAGACAGCCAGGTGACATGTGGGCCTCCTGTCCCCGGTAGCAGGGGCGGCAGGGCTTGTGAGAAGACCAAGGCTTGCAGTAACGTGTAGCTGACCGCGAACCAGAAAGACCCCGGGGCACAGCACCTTGCAGAGGGTTGGGTCTGCTCTGAATTCCATGGGAAGGCCCGGATGAGGGGGGTGTCTAGAAAGTTCAGGGGGCAGCCAGGTAAACCAGTGGGTCTCCGTCACAAGTGAGACTGACGACTATGAATGAGAGCAGCGAGAAGACAATGACCAGAAACAGCACCAAGAGCCGTTCATCAAATACCATGTGAGGCACTTTAAATGCACCGCTGCTGTTTATCCATTCACTAGCCTTTTGTGGGAGGGACCATTCTCATTCCCATTTCACAGAGGAGGACGCTGAGGCCCAGCTCACACGGTTCACAGTTTATGAGAGGCAGAGCCCAAATGGAAGAAGGGTAAGAGGAAAACACAGGGGCGCCTGGGTGTAGTCAGTTGAGCGTCTGGCTCTTGATTTCAGCTCAGGTCATGATCTCAGGGTGGTGAGATCGAGCCCTGTATCGGGCTCTGCGGTCAGTGCAGAATCTGCTTAAGACTCCCTCTCCCTCTGCCCTTCCCCTACTCCGCAATAAATAAATCTTTTTTTTTTTTAAAGATTTTATTTATTTGACAGAGAGAAACACAGCCAGAGAGGGAACACAAGCAGGGGGAGTGAGAGAGGGAGAAGCAGGCTTCCCGCCGAGCAGGGAGCCCTATGTGGGACTCGATCCCGGGTCTCCGGGATCATGACCTGAGCTGAAGGCAGTCGCTTAACCAACTGAGCCACCCAGGTGCCACAATAGATCTTTTCTTTTTAAGATTTTATTTATTTATTTGACAGAGAGAAGTAGGCAGAGAGGCAGGCAGAGAGAGAGGAGGAAGCAGGCTCCCCATCAAGCAGAGAGCCCGATGTGGGCCTCGACCCCAGGACCCTGAGATCATGACCTGAGCCGAAGGCGGAGGCTTTAACCCACTGAGCCACCCAGGTGCCCTGCAATAAATAAATTTTTTTTTAAAAAAAGGAGGGAAAACACAGTGTTTAGAAGCTATAACCTTCATAAGGAACACAAGAGGTTGTGAATAGCACTGATCTCTATGGGAGAAACATATGAGCTCTCCTGGTGAAGATATTTATGGCTTATACAATGAGAGCTATTTTCTATGAAGATACTTTTCAAATGATGTCTTCATGGGATAAGGCCTTTGACAGAGTAAATGAAAACAGAATTTAAATACTAGATAAGCAGACTTATTTGCTTTTCACAGGGGAAGATGAGCAAATACGTAACTTCCGATCTCCAATGTGGAGAAGGCAACTAATACCTTTGACAGGCTGAGCCCTCACACGGCAGAGCTGAAGACACGGCCACTGCCCACACAGAGGTGAGGGTCCTGGAGGCCAATGCGCAGGCGAGGGGAGACACGATCGTGCAATCTGAGGATAACATAATGCATTTCGTGAATGGCGACACACCCCCTACAGACACACACTCTCTGAGAAGGTCCACACCACGGCCGGCTTCCCCACCTTCGGGGCTGACCAAAGTTGCAGACGCCGGTGTGAATGATCAACATGCACTTCCCAAAGGAAAGCTATTTCCGCTAGAGGGGAAAACATGAAAACTTCCTTTCAGATGGGCCAGAGACAGAATGCTGTTTACATTTCAAGCCAAATAGAGGCACTTAACAGCTGAGGCTACAAGGGCCTTACAAGGACCTTCTCTGGAAAGAAGGGATTAAAAAGAAAACCAAGTCAGTACAAACTGCCGAGGTTGGGGTAGAGCGAGGTCTTCGAAAACATTCCCACGAGAAGCTCCCCCGGAAAGGAGCTCAGGGGTCTGAGGGGGAGGTCAGGAGAAGGCTCTGTCTGTGGCCTACTCAAAGCCAGCAGCTGCAAGCCCGCCTCACAGAGGAGGAGACGGAGGTTCCATCACTCGGCTCGCGTCACACCATGTACAGGAAGTGGAAGCACAAATGTCCCGGGGTCTGTTCCCACAACCAGGGCGCTCCTGCAGGCCCGGACAAGGGGGCGGGTGGGCTGGTGGGGGCGCTTCAGCCCTCCCCATGCCACCCCTCAGCCTGAGCTGGGGTTCCATCTCATCCGTCTTGATCACACTTCTGCTGGAGACATTTTTTGGGGGAAAGGGTCCCGTTCTGCAAACATCACCATCAACAGCAAAGACAATGACTTTGCAAAAACCACGGCCCCATGCCACGGCACGCTTTGCTGTGTGACTAGAAGAGGGTTTTTTTGTTTTGTTTTTTTTACCTTCTTTCCCTCTCCCTGGCGCGGGGGTGTGGGCTACAGCCCGTGGTTACTGTGGATGAGGGTAAGATGTGCTGTGTGGGAAATGTTATACATACCTAACACGTGATTTCGCAGCGGAAGATAACATCTGAGTCATAAAGCAGCCCTACATCAAAACAGTAAATCAAAAGCAAACAATGTGGGAAAACAAATTCCTGTATTCTTACAGAGCCCGTGTTGGGAGGATTCCCATCCCTGGGCTCTTAACCCGTAAATCAACAAATCCACCCCTTCTAGAAGAAACAAGAACCGACGTTCAAACCTCTGCAGGGGGCCAGGGAGATGAGGACAGCACGTGCTGTGCCCAGGAAGTCCAGGGGCCCTGGGGACACTGTGGGGCTTCGTGTCCTGGGAGCCTGCGTGCAAACAGCCTTTTCTCACAGCCTAATGGCAGGGCGGTGAACACTGTGCAGATATGCAGAGACATCTTCAAGCCTAGGCTCCCCAAGCCAGGTTCCTAGGAACTATTCCCGAGATGCCTCAGAAGGATGTCTGAGGTTCGCCCCTGGGCCTTCTGTCCCTCTGTCCTTCCTCCTTCCACCAGTTCCTCTTTATGTGTGTGTGTGTGGGGGGGCTCTGAGCAAGGTTTGGGTAAGAAATGAGGTGCTCTAGTCCACTTGTATCATGTCATAGATGAGTTGACTGAAGTCCAGAGAGGGAGAGCAGGTTGCGCACCGTCACACAGCTGGTAAGGGGCCAAGCTCCAGCCTGCCTGCTCATCACTCGGCCCCTTTCACCACCCCGGTTGCAGGAAGGGTTCTACTTCAAAGCCACTGAATAAATGCAAACACCCCACAGTCTCACCATTATAGTATGAGGGCAAATCAGGCCTACTCCGGAGGTCTCCTAGACTGCTCTGCGAAAGTCAGGAGGGGTTTGAAAATGCCTGGAAAGTCACCGGCCGTGGTGACAGGCACTTCCAAACTCCCGAGTTCCAACCCTGTGGGCAACAGGCAGTGAAAATCATTAAGTATGGAACATCTGCCGACATCCGTTAGGAAAACGTTGTGGGCCGGAAAGCGAGAAAAATGCTCTGGGGGACTTGTGGCTAAATGGAGAGATGGGTCACCACGTTCAGCTTGACTGTCTTCTGAAGCGCCACGACAACAACAGCAAATCTAAGTCTGAAAAGCATAAACTATCAGAACGACAGGAATAAGAGAGATGAGGGTAGGATCCCAGATGTCAACAAACTTTTGGGTGCTCCTGGGGAGCACATGGAAAAACAGTAAAGGACTACGTAAACCCCAGCCAGGGCGCGAGTCCAGATCTGAGCCCCAAGGACCGAGGGAGGCTGAGGACTGGAGGCCCAGGACTTGAGGGCTGGGAGCGCTAACCACAGGGAGCTCGCCGGGAAGTTCCCGTACCTCGTACCCTCACATGCTCTGCTGGAAAGTTCCCGTACCTCGTACCCTCACACGCCGCGGCAACAGGAGGCAGAGCTCAGAGCTGTGTGAGGAAGGACAGTAATCCCGGAGTACTCACAGCCTCAGCTGTTTCCTTACACGGCCGTAAGGCTTACGGGCCCCCAATACCCATTTAGTGAAAGACTGCCACGCAACTATCTTGGAGGGACGGATGGAACAGAAGTGTTGTCTGTGGAGGAACTATCACGGACGTGAACTGCCATTGCTCGTGGCAGGATGGTACTAGATAATTTAAACTTTTTCTCTTTTAGATTTTATTCATTCATTTGAGAGAGAGAGAGAGAGAGAGAGAGAGAGAGCAAGCACCAGCAGGGAAGTGGCAGGCACTGGGAGAGGGAGAAGCAGTCTCCCCGTGGAGCAGGGAGCCCGATGCAGGGCTTGATCCCAGGACCTGGGATCATGACCTGAGCCAAAGGCAGTCGCTTAACCAACTGAGCCACCCAGGCGCTCCTAATTTAAAACTTCTAAAGATTTTATTTATTTGACAGAGAGAAACGCAGGCAGAGAGGGAACACAAGCAGGGGGAGTGAGAGAGGGAGAAGCAGGCTTCCCGCCGAGCAGGGAGCCCGATGTGGGGCTTGATCCTGGGTCTCTGGGATCATGACCTGAGCCGAAGGCAGACGCTTAAGGACTGAGCCCCCAGGCAGCCCCCTAATTTAAACCTTCTAAAAAAAAAATCGAGTAATGGCAGAAAAAGCCAGTTATCTTATATATATTTTTAAATTTGTTTCTTTAAAGATTTTATTTGTTTATTTATTTTTCAAGATTTAATTTATTTGTCAGAGAGAGAGAGAGAGAACAAGCACGCGAGAGCTGAAGCAGGGGGAGCAGCAGGCAGAGGGACAGGGAGAAGCGGGCTCCTTGCTAATGAGCAAGCAGCCTGATGTGGGACTTGGTCCCAGTACCCTGGGATCATGACCTGAGCCAAAGGCAGAGGCTTAACCCTCTGAGCCACCAGGTGTCCCTGAAGATTTTATTTGTGAGAGAGAGACAGAGAGTGAGTGCACAAGCACAG